>CP050236.2:6535500-6753000 GCA_012066045.3 Morus alba
TATATTTTCATACTGCTGATCCCTTCACTCTTTCCACGCATCAGTTTAGTCATTTTTAATGCTAATAATTCATAACATGCACAATACACACACAAACACACATAAATGTTTATATATCACTATTTCATTCAATGTTGTGATTAAATTTACTGATGATGCAATGCATATATATATATATATATATATATTGTCATATTGTAAGTAAGACTAGGGATGATCAGGAGCAATTTACCTGATTCCTCGATAGACCAGTCTGGCGTGCCAACAGATGTTTATCTGCATCGCTTGGGTACCTGAGAAAGAGACCAGAAAATGACATCAGAGTCCTTGCTCAAAACCGTATAAAGAGACGTCAAAGCTTTCTGTACCCCCAGATGGGATTGAGCTCTCTCTCTCTCTCTCTCTCTCTCTCTATATATATATATATATATATTAAATCTTTCTGTCTGTGCATGGGCGTGAGAATCTAGGAGCAGAAAGAAAGATTAGCGAACCCCTCTCTAGGCTCTATAGTGCCTACTAAGCTATATAGCTGTGTAAACCCTCGAGTTAAGAAAAGCAGATCCAACTATACTGTACTCACTGATCTTCTCTTAATACAATTACACAAAACGTGTTTTTCTGAATGACCCAGAAAAGAAAATTATAGTTTAATTAATAGGGACCTGATCTTTTTCACAGCCTTTTTGACTGTCCCAAGACAAAGTCCAAGGACATGACACTGCCTTTGTGTAACTATTCTCCCCAATTCCTTTTAAACATTTTACTGCAAAGCTCCTCTTGTTCTTACTTATAACTAATAAAGTTTCATTATGTATCCATCTAGTACCACATTTCCCAGTATCATTTCATCATAATTCCATTTGGCTTTTCTAACTTTTTCTTTGGCCTTTTTCAATTAGCAAGTAAGACAAGTACGTAATATCAAACTTAATAGCAATTGTTATGAGACTCAAGTATGCTGTTCAATTATAATGTCTTAATTAATGTTTAATTAATCAAATCATTCTGCGTCATGTGAAAAATTTTAATAATTTTTTAACTAATTTTTTTGTGCATATCATAAAATAATGTAGTATACTTTAATTGGTTAGACACTAATTAAGACACTAAAAATTAGACTAACAAATTTAGATCCATTGTTATGCATTACTACTAACTAATATCTACGTCCATAGTTTTACACAACGTATACTTTAGGCCATTTTCCTTGAACCAAGTGTAATAATAACTAAATGCAGATTACGACAATTTTCATATATGTCCGATTGGATTAGAATCTCTTTTAAATGCCAACATAATTGGAATGTGCTCGGTTAACCTTTGATACTAATATCTCCTCTCCATTATTAAGCAAAAAAAAAAAAAAAGGCATATAATTATAAAATAATACATAAAACTCATGTCGTAGGGTATATAATACTCTATTTCTAGAACTATTTTGAAATAATCTGATTGTAAAAAATGTGTCATAATATATATACGTTTTGTTTTTAACTTTTATTTTTCTTTTAAATAATAGAATTCTCCTTAAGTAAAAGGGAAGGCATAATTAATTAGGGAAAAAGACGTACGGATGAAGAAAATGCTCAAAGAGCCAGGCTCGCAAAATGTTGACAGAGCGTTCAGGCAAGCCTCTTTGGGGTCTCCAAGCTTCTTGTTCCATCATCCCAATGGATTGGAAGGCTCTTTGCTGTCTCAAGCTCTGCTCAAGCAGTTTCAGCCTCGGAGTTTCCCCTTTGGTTATCCCGGAGCTTCCCACGCCATCTTTCTCTCCCAAAAGCTCGCAACTGTGCTTAAGCTGCGCGGTTATGGCGTCCTTTAGGCACCGGAAGTGCCGCGACATCGCCTTCTGCGCTAGGGCAGTGTATGGCACCGCCGCCCCGAACCCCATCACCAGATCAAACGAGTTCACCACCATCTGCATTTGCTCGCAGTAATGGTTGTATCTTCTATCCACCTGAAAAGATAATTATAGCAATTATAATAATTATCACAAAAAGAAAAAAAACGTCATGGCTACAGATGGTGTTTAATTATGGAAGATGGGATAATTGTAAATAGCATTATTATTACGTCATGGCCGATTGTTGTACAATATAAGGATTTTTATAGGTTGCAAGGGAGTAGTGAGATCAGTTGGAGAAAGCAACGTGCCAACAGAAAAACGTTGATGGACTGATAAAATGTCTAAATCAGGTTATATATTCTAAGAGAAAGAAAGAAAAATAAAATATAAAAACAACAAAAACATTAATAATGAACATGGGATATAAATGGATACATATGAAAGTCATGAATCGACTCAAGAGGTAAGGTAAATTGGGAGGAAATAATAACAAGTTCAGAAGAGAGTCAAAGAGCTAGGTCAATCGTTCATCCTAGACTCTTTGAGGATTTTCATGAGCCTTAGGAGTTGAATGTGTGGGGACTTTACTGTTGCTCTTAGAGGGAAACCTAAAGTAGAGAATAAATGCTTGAATCAAAGCCCGGTACAAAGAAATGATTGTTAATTTGAAGTAAGAATATCCTGGGGTCAAAATTTTTTTTTTTTAAAGTTTTTTTTGGTTTCTGCCAATTATATAGCCAACAGGCTAGACAAGAGAAGAGAAGGGAAAAAAGGGCAAAAAAAAAAAAAAAAAGAGAAAAGAAACAAATACCCTATCCTCTCTCAAAGGTCAACTGCCATATAATTATCAATACATTTTTGTGTATACATATATAGCTAGCTTTCCCTGCAATATTACTCTGATGGGTATGAATCTCCTAAGGGCATTGACCATACGTAATGTGGTGTGTGCTAATTATACGCATATAATATTTTTGGTCTTTCTTCCCAATTAGGAGGACCAACGTAGCTTCTCACTGGACGCATACCCCTAATAGTAGTCTCCGACGTTTTCACACCGCCAAACTTCGCCTCATAACTCACCGCCAAATAAAATATAATCTTTAAAATAAAAGAAAAAGACAACAAAAAAGTGTATAATCAAAGCCTATAGCTATTAGCTACAAACTTAATTGGTGCCCACACTGTTGAGGGGGAAGCTTAGCCGGCTTTTCCATATTCTTAGGGTCTTTTTTTATTCGCAAGAAGTGGTCGGAAATTTCTGTTTCTTCTTGTTGTTGTTTTTTTAAAAAAAAAAAAAATAATAATAATATCATAATCGGCTATTTGACTCTTGGAGGAGAGAGAAGGGCAAAAGAGAGAACAGAAATTAGTTAGAGAGAGAGAGAGAGAGAGAGAGAGAGAGAGAGAGAGAGAGAGAGAGAGAGAGAGAGAGAGAGAGAGAGGAGATTACATGCCTCATCAAGCATAGACAACAGTTTGACCTTCCTTCTCTGATGCTCAATCCTATCGGCGGCGGACAATGGAGGGACAACGACATCTTTCGATGACGATGAAGAGCCGCCGCCGCCGCCGCCGCCACCGCCTCCACTTGAGCTAGGGTTTGCGTTGTTGTTGTTGTTACTGTTGTTTCTACCGAACTTGTTCTTCTTGAAATGACCTCTCCCAACGCTGCAAAACTCTTCCAATAATTCTTGTGCGGCTTTGACATACTTGGAGTTCCTCAACACGTTGACCACTCCCAATGACGATCCATACCCCACGTGCAGTTGGTGGTGGTGGTGGTGGTTCGGAGCTGTCACTACGCCGCCGCCGCCATGTCCGATGCCGAAGCTCTTGTAAGCATATTGTTCTGCGGAATTCGACCCGCCGGGAGCTGTAGGCGTGCCGTAGTACAACATCCCGGCGTTCCCGGCGATGTTGCGAAACTCCTCGGCCTTGGCGGCTTCCAAGGGTTGTAAGGAGGAATTGAGGGAGAGAGAGAGGCTTTGGCTTTCGACGACACCGCCGCTGATATCGGCTGCGGTGGCGGCGGCTGCTGCTGCTGCTCCTCCTCCTCCGCCCTCGGGGACCCAGGTGAATTGACCGAAAGGCCCTCCTCCTCCGGCTGAATTAGTACCTGAGGGGTGTGTGAATGGTTGGAGGGAATTAGGGGAAGGGTTTGGGAGGAGCATGTGGAGGGTGTTGGAGGAGGTGGCGGCAGCGGCCGCGGGAGGAGAAGGCGATCTAGGCGGAGGATTCATCAGGAAAAGCTGCATGGCTGCGGCTGAGTCGGCATTAATTCCCGAAATCTGATGGTGATGATGAGGATGATGTTGATGCTGCTGATGATGAGAGGCTATGGAACTGTCACGGCCGCCACTTTGATGGTGTCGGCCACCACCGTACCACTCGTTCCCCGGCGGAGGAGGCTGCGGCGGCCTCATCTGCTGCTGCTCTAACAATTCAGTGGCCGATGATCCACCGTGAGGGAAATTGAACATCTCGGATAGCATTCCGGCGGTCTCGTACACCGGTAGGGCACCGGATTCGACATCCTCATCGATGCCAACCAATGGGGGGACCGGGTGCGGGGCGTCGAAGCCTTGCACCCGGAGCTTCTCCCTCCGGATCTGCTGCGCTATGTGGTGTTGGTGGTGGTTGTGGTGGTCATGGTGGGCTGCTGCCGCCGCCGCCGTCACCGCCGATCTCTCGAAGCCATTCGAGAAGGTGCTGAAGATGTTTGCTGCTTGGTGGTAGTCCTGCTGGGACATAGAATTATTGGGAGAATCGGAGGAAATTGAGTGGTGAAACTTGGAGTTTGCTGAGAAGATTTGTGGGAGTGGTGGTGTTGCTATTCCCATATCAAGCTCTTTATCTTCTTGATCATCATCATCATCTCCTTTTTCTCCTTGTCTTGTTTCTTCACCTAATTACTGTTCAATTCAGTGTGGATCGGTCAGAAACAAAGCCAAACGAAAGAATTATTACCCATCGTTCAGTTTGTGTTGCTCACTAAGAATATTATACTATACCCAGAAAAAGTTATATATATATATATATATATATATCAGTGTGGAAAATTAAGAAAAGAAGAAGAGGTTAAGAAAATTAAAAAAAAAAAAAGGTATGAAGTGGGACTTTTTTTGTTGTTGTTGCTTTTTTGAATTTTTTATTTACCTGCCTTTATCATTTTCAGCTTTGTTCATCCCTATATTTGTGAGTGTGTTTATATATATATATATAATATGTATAAATATATACCTCTTGAAGTTGCAGAGTATGAAAGGATGTAAAGCTCTCAGACATCGTTTTCCGTTCTGTGGTATTGAAAGCTTCTTGAATTCCTTTTCTCTCTCTCTCTCTCTCTCTATGTTGTGTCGCTCGTCTGTCGTCTCTTTCTTTCTCTTTCTCTCCTTTTCTTTCTCTTTGTTTTTCTTTGCAGTGAGTGTTTTTGCAATCACCTTCTGGAAAAAGAGAGATGGGAAGTTACAAATATAAAATAAAAATGGAGGCTTTGCCTTTGGGGGACTGATATCTCTCTCAAACCAACAAACGCCCAAAGAAAAGAGAGAGAAAGAGAGAGAAAGAGAGAGAGAAGCAGTCGCTATTACTCTTCTTCTTAACATCCCCTCTTTCCTCACCATTATTATATATATTTTTTTATTATTATTCTCCGTATGAAAAAGTAATTATTCAAAAAATCGGATTTTTTTAATTTTATATAGAGAAATAAGCCTAGAAGAAAACAAAAACAACAAGAAAAAAATTTCGTAGACTTTTTGCTAAATGACTGTAATGACCTCAGTATATAGAACAATAAGTCAAGTTTTTTTTTTTTTTTTATTTTATTTGGTCATAAAAAAATGTTTTTTATTCCATGAAAATACGTGGTAGATAGTAAAAGATTTTCACATTTATCCAATCGCAATAGACTTTTGAGTACATTTTTATAATATATTTAATACTAAGAAGAGGTTATGTTCAGGAAAAAGAAAAAAAGAGAGGTTAATGACCGAAATATACGAGCACCCTAAAAATGTCGGTTATAATTGTCATTTTATGTGAGGCTTTTGGAAACCAACGCAAACTAAGGAATAAAATAAAGATAAGGTCAGTACAAAGTCATCTCAATGATCTACACAACCACCATCCTTCCATGAGTCAAAATGACCATGCTACCCATGCCAATCATTATTATAAATTCAAGATACAATAAGTTGGTGCAGGGCATTTTAGTCATTTTGAGACGATTGCTCTAAGGCATTAATATACACGACCATAGTAAAGATAGGCCGAAAGATATGATGAGAGGATTAAAGAAAGAGAAATACTAACACATTTTTTTTTTTCACTTTCTGCATTTATTATTTAACTTATAGACTGTACTAACAAAATATGTTATTATTTAAACATAAAATAAAATAATAGAGGTTACATGTTAAATAATAAATACAAAAAGTTATAAAGAGAATAAAAAAAATAATGCTAACATTATCTTAAATAAAAATGCTAAAAGAGGGCTAAAGTTTGATTTTCGGTAATAAGGAAAGCCTACATGTCAAAAGATTGTATGGCACGTGCCACAGATTGGGCTCAGGGCAAGTTAGGTTTGTGTGGAGGGAGAGAAAGAGAGAGAAATATAAGGTTTGAAAGCCACATATAACCGCTTTCTATTGGTTTGGGCAAATGTCAAGATGAGCATGTTCCCGTTACCCTTTTGGTACGTCCTTTGATTTTACAGATGTTTTTCTGCTTTCTACCTTTCGGTTGTGTTGGGTTTTCTCATTGTTTTTCTGTCATGCTACTCATTATAACTTCTTTTTCACCATATACATATACACATATATGCCATCAGAATTTGGTGTGTGTGTTTATATATATGTATATATATATATATATATATGTGTGTGTGTGTGTGTGTGTGTGTGTGTGTACATTATATTTATATGTGTAAGTTGTTTTAGATTGCTACTTTCGACTTTGTTGTTAGCTAGATTAATTATTCGGTTATGAGATGTTAATAATTGATTATGGAGAGGTAGGCACTTACTTTCCATAATCTAAGTTTTGAATGTCGGTTGGTCAATCATAATCTGAGATTACAAATTAGAGATAAGAAAGATATTGTGAAGATTTCTGTCAACTTTGTTTATGCAAACGGTAGCTGCTGGGTAAGATGGCTAGCTAGCAAAACGTTTTCCCTTCAAAAAAAGAAAGACAACCAAGAAAAAAAAAAATTATCTAGCTTTAATAATTAGCAGAAATGTGGAATTAATTCCAACGTTTATACATTGATCATATGAATTACTTGGTTCGTTAGTTAGCTATGTTCGACATATGATATGAAAAAAAGGAGTTATAGTATCTTTCAATGTAAAAGCTTGAAGTTGATGTTGCCATGTAGAGATTACTAATTTATGTAATGTGCTGCTTTTCATAATTAATTGATTGCATTATGCACGACTTTCTTTATCGCATTAATTCAGATTAGGGAAACACTTGCTAGAGAGTTATCTATGTTACTGCTAACAAAGTTGACAACATTAAGAAAACAATACAGTTGAAAAGGGAGAAAAGAACTCCAAGAGTGTAAACAAAATAACCATACTAGAAAAGAAAGGGAAAAAAAAAAAAAAAAAACTTGTGAACTCAACTTGATCAAAGGAAAAACTTGGATGGATCGAAGCTTCCATTAAGAAAAATGAAGAAGATGCCAAGTTAAAACTTCCAAATAGAAACAACTAGTAGTAAAAAAATAAATAAAAAAAAAAACCATATGAGAATGGCTCATTGAGATCATAGTTCATTTTTTTCTTTTTTAATCAGCAGAAAATGTTATTAAGCAGGCCATGTGATAAATCAACAATTCAGAATACTTAAAAAGAAAAGAAAAAAAAAAGGTTCTAATAAACTAAAAATTAAAGAAAATCCAAGTTAAAAGCAAAAAGCAACCTAAGAGAAAAAATATCCTAAATTTTCGTATTTTAAAACTCTTCCCACTTATGAGTTCTAGGTTCATAGGACACCTTTTCTTTTCGGGACTATTAATGTTCAATTTCTTTCTTGAGATAGCGAGATTGTTAATTTTTCCCAAACACCGGAAGCAACAATTTCCGCTTCTTCTGATTTCTTATAATTCATTTTATTTTTAAATTAAGGAATTTCCAAGGTGTGCTCATTTGAATTAAACCAAACGACGGATCATTGAAGTTTTCCACATAGCAATACTTTCTTTGTAGATTTTTTTTTAAAAAAAAAATAATGAGAGAGAACATTTGGTATCCATAATTGTTGGGGAAGAACATACCCTTACACTCACGTAGCTAAAAAATAAAAAGAAATAAAAATAATAGAAAAATAGAGAAAATAAAGATTTAAGTGATTAGATTTTTTTTTTTTTTTTTTTTTTTCAACGGAAGATGGAGAAAAATTCACTAACAGTTTTAAGAGTTACACATCAATAAATTTTTTCACTTTCTCTCTCAACCAAAAACCTCTTACACCCTTTGTCTATCTCGCTCCTCACTTTTCCTCTTTTTCTCTTAAAAGGAGATACTCTTTCTCTATATTTTTCTCTAAGCACATTTTTCTTTGAGCACACATAAAACCTTATACAAAACAGTTATTTATAGACTTCTAATAAACCATAAAATAATCCTTGCCGAAAAATAAAAAATAATAACTTACCAAAAAACACGAAATAGTAACTTTCCCAAAACCAATTTGAGGCACTTACCGAACAATCTACACCTTGACTCAAATTGTCTTAACTCGCTCATTTGAGTATCCAATCTTGAAACCTGTCATCACACCGACAATGCAAACTTCGACAAGAATAAACATGTATGAAGTTCAAACTTTCATCAAACTTGACACGAGAAAATTCAACAAGAATAAACATGTATCAAGTTCAAACTCTCATTAAACTTGACACGAGAAATTGTCTTCTTCTTCTTTAAAGTATCTTCACTAGTACAAGTCTTCACCATCTTGTCTTTATCATCTTCACTGTTCTCATCTTATTACACTCTTTTACTCCTGCAACTTTTTTCACAACAGAAGAAGATTCTTTGTGACTTGGCTCTACCTTCATAGCTCTAACTACAACTGTAATCCTAATTAGTTTATACAAGTTTTTCACTTTTTCACCCTTTATGGCTGCTAAATCACATTTCTTAACTTGCATAAAACCACCATCATAAAACCACCATTCACACAGTACTCACAACCCAAAGTGTTTAAAGCCCCTAAAGAAATCCAACTTCTCCTTAGTTGAGGATCATGCCTAACATTTGTCAATATCCTCATAACTCCAACAAACATCTTCACCTTCACAGTACCTATTCCAACAGCTTTAGCACTATAATCATTAGCCATCAACAAAGTACCGGCATTACAGGGCTTATAGGAATCAAATCACTCTTTATATGGGTACATATGAAACTAGTATTTAGAAGAGTCAGAAATATTTTCATTAGCAATCACAGAATACACATCATCTTCACTATCATACTTGTCACTAACAACATTTGCAGAATCTGAAGTCTCTTTGAGTTTTTTTGTTTTCTCTTTTCTTCAAGGTGCTTTGTTTGCTCTCACGATTTCTCCTAATATGCCCATTCTTATGATAGTAGTAGCATTCAATATCCTTCTTTGGACGAGATTAGGAACGATCATCTCACTTATCATAACATCTCCCTTGTGACTTACTTCTACCCCTCTTTGAATATGATGTAGCCACTAAAACTTATTTAGTATAAGACGTACTACTTTACTTCTTTATATTTGTAGTCTCTAACAGAGCAGTCGACATCCATCCACAGTCAACGTCGTCTTTTCAACTAAGAGTGTAGTCACTAAATTCTCATATGATTTGGGTAGGGAGGCCAACAAAATTACCACTTATCTTCCTCAACAATTTTGACGTGTACTCTTAATAATTGAGTTATGTACTTATTATAATTATTTATATAATCCCTAACATCACTTTCCTCATCCATCTTCAACTCATACAATTGTTTCTTCAAATATAGTCTATTTGTTAGGGATTTCGACATATAAACTTTTTTTAATTTTTTCCATAACTCATAACGAAATGTCTCATTCATAACACTATATTTTAGTTCAAGAACCAAACTTAAACAAATAGTGCTTACCACTCTAGCTTCTAATTCTTCTCAATCTTCATCTTTCATCTTTTTTGGCTTCTCTGCTTGTAGTGCTGTCAGTAATCCTTGTAGAATCAAAACATCCTTCACCATACTCTGCTAGATGTTGAAATTACTCTTTCCATCAAACCGCTCAAACTTTATTCCGAACATCATCTTGGCTTTTCTTTTTAATCTTCACCAAAACTCTAATACTAGTTATTGGGGACGAACACACCCCTACACTCACTCAGAAGAAAAATAAACTGAAATAAAAATAATAGAAAAATAGAGAAGACAAAGATTTCAGTGTTTTGAAAAAATTTTCTATGTCCACAGATGATAGAGAAAAATTCACTAACAGTTTTAAGAATTATACACTCAATAAACTTTCTCACTTTCTTTCTCTACCCAAAATCCCTTACACCCTTTGTCCATCTCTCTCCTCACTTTTCTCTCTTTCATTCAAAAGGCAGCACTATTTCTCTACACTTTTTTTAGCACAATTTTCTTTGAGCGCACATAAAATCTTATACAAAACAGTTATTTATATATTCTTAATAAACCATAAAATAACTCTTGCCCAAAAATAAAAGCAATAATTACCAAAAAAACACAAAATATTAACTTTCTCAAAATTAATTTAAAGTACTTACCCAACAATAAGTCCGATTGTATTGGCACCTATTAGATACCTTTCTTTGTAGACCTCCCCATCATACCTTTCTTTGTAGACCTCCCCATCAGTCTTGACACAAATTAAGCATGTCCCCTGTTTTGGAAAGAACGGAGACATATTTGCATCAATATGATAATCTGTGGCATCATCACGATTTAAAACAGCGACATATCTTCTATTAATTATTCGGAGTAGATGCAGATGCATACATAGATGTCTTAGGTCCTTGAAGAAACTAACCAAATTAAAAGTTACTGCAGATCCGCATGGAGAGACAACGAACGCTGGAAGATCAAGATCATAGTTCGATTCCTTTAATTTCATTGAAAAAAAAGAGCAAAGAAAAAAATAAAATTAAAATTGTTTGCAATTTATTCCATCCATAAGTTAATGGCAAATTGAAATTTAATATTGCGTTCCTTAAGGCTTGGAGCTCATGCTCAATTACTCAGTATATAATTTGCACAATTAATTCGGGAAACGATCGGTTAATGCAATGAATATATATACACACACACACATATACAGAACCTTAATTTTCGGTACAAATATAAACATGCATGTGGACTTAGGGGCCAATGATTGAACCGTGTCTATGTATATTTGCTAGAGATCTAATTGTGGCAGTTAGACATAGCTACCATGCATATATATGTCTAGCTACTTCTACTGTTCATCATTAATAGCCTTTCTGTACATATATCTACATTAATTGGGTCATGCTATTTATTTGCTATGCAATGTTGTGTCTCACTTTTAACATATAAATAATACACTGTAGTATTTATGTTTTTTAAATAAATATTCAAACCTTACAACATTCGATCGCATTCATGAGAAAATAATATGATCAGATTATAATAAATTAGAAATAATACAAATTGAGATATTCGACATGCATTTATGCGATCTCAAGTAATTAATGCTTTTAAATTAATTTCTTATTATTTGACAACTACATGAAATCGGTATTTGCCGAGCATTGTAATATTAATTTGCAGAATTCATATAACAAAAATACTCTGAGTACTTTAAACACATTTTTTTTGAACTAGAGTAGGGCTGAATGATTCAAACTATAGACCGTAATATTAAAAGAAAGGGTGTGGATTTAGAATCTAGATCTTTTATTTAATTTTTGGTGTCTCAATTATTTAAACCAATCGAATGACACCACATCATTCATGATAAGCACACAAAAATTAGTTAAAAAACAATTAAAACTTTTCACATGAAGTGACATAATGTGATTCGTAGACGCTAATTAAAACATCGAGGTCGTTTGGTTCCTAGATTCAAATCCCTTATTCGAATCATGATTCATGATCGCTACAGTATTTTCTCTCACAAAAAATACACGTAAATCGAAAATGGTTCAAATCACATGATTTGAATCTATAAATCAAACGGACTACAAATTTAGACAGAAGATCTGAGTCTGTAGATTTATTTCTCGGCTATAGTTTAGAATCATCTAGTAGTATGTACTTTAGTAGTTGATCATTAGGGTTTGTATACCGTCCTAAAGTTCCTAAGAATGTGCTTGGAATTCATACGTACGTAATAAGGGCTTCCAAGATTACTATTTCTTGATTCTTTCACTGCCATCAAAATCATCCAATTAAAGTCATTAAAGCCACGTGCCAAAAAGATAGGCCTACGTACGGATTGCGGACCAAAAATTTGTTTGCTTGAAAAATACTTTGCAAAATGCGATCTCTTAAGCAACCTTGTTAATCCCAACTATACATACTCAATATTGATATTGAAGTTATTTCATCCAAAATATTCACAAAAATTAATACGACAAGAAATTAAAAGTTTTGAAGAATTCTTTTAGGCATGGTGATTAATTATTCAACCACCAACCCCATATATTGTATGATATTAAGTAATACTCGTAGGGTCGTAGTTGGTAAATCGTAATTATTACTTAATCAGGCTCCTCTTTCGTTTTATTTTATTTTTTTTCGTTTTGTTTTCTTCAAATGGAAGATGTATAAAATAAAATAAAATAAATAAACAAATTAAAGAAATGACAAAGGTTGGAATTGTTCTCTTATTTCTTACTACATAAATTTTTCAGACTACTCAATACCAATTGAGACAAAAATTAAAAACTCGCTTTCCAACTGCAAACCAGATTGAGAATTGACAGCCCAACTTTCTTCTTCCCTCTAATATATCTGTCGTCTTTTGGGGGTGAAGTCACGTGAATCCCACCCTCCCTCACACGCTTGGAAGGCCTATTCAATATTTATCATCATCTAATGCAAAAAGAAATGAAAAATAATAATTATTAGTATATCTCATCTTCCCCTCACGTGCCAAAGACGGCTTTGCACGTGCTTTTCGTATTTATTACTCTTTTATATCTCAGAAAATCTAATTCCAACATGTTGTGGTTGCCATACGTATTGATTTTTTGTCATCTTCTCAAGTTCACGTTCTATTGTGTATATAATAAAAGGTCGGAAGAAAATAGGAACCACCCCTTATATAGGTGGTTGTAGAGGCCTTAGACAATCTTTGCTTTTTTTTTTTTTTTTTTTTTTTTTTTTTTTTTAGTGAATTAGATTTTATTTCAAGCAACAACTTTTAAATCTTTTCTCATTTCATTTTACAGTTTTTTTAAGCATCTACCTTTTTTTTTTTTTTTTTTTTTTTTTTTTTTTCGGTTCACACAATTATTAGCGACCTTATAAGTCATGCCCTCCCCGGCTATATAAGCCAGCATCAACTGATAATTTATCTAGCTAGCTACATTTACTCTCCTTGCTTGTTCTCTTACTAAAAACTTTGATCTACTAGAATGGGACCAAACATTACTAATTATGTGTTCTCAAATCTAAAGCACATTTTAGATTGTGCCCAATATCGATCAACTCTCAGAAAATATCCTACATGTTCAATATAGTTTTCTGCGGCCTCATCAAGCTAATTAATGCCACATTCTGATAATGGCAAATCTCTATATAGCTAACTTGTATCTGCCAATGAAAAGACAGACAAGTTGTTCAAGAAATGCTCACGTCAATGTCACTACAAAATTATAATATATGACAGTTTTTAATCATTACGTTTCCATCGGTAATTACTATTAAATATAAGAAGTTCGATAACTTAGCGTGATATGAATTCAATTTCACAAATTGTCATAATTTTTTTAATCAAATATCTAATTTATTAGAATTATCATATCAATGTCTTACAATTAGAATAATGATATCCACCGATGAATAAACAATGGAGTAAACATATGTATTATGATTGTTATACACAATGTGGTGGCAGGCAGCATCTACAATTTGTCTCATATATACAAGTTGTGTGCTCACATTTTCTTTGTTGATGAAATATGATAGGCGTCACATTAAACATCTTGTCCAGTAAGAAGTGAGTGCGTAGTTATCAGCATTTCAATTTTGTTGCATGTTGCGACCATCTAGTTAATTTATTGCATTATTACAAGATTAGACGAGTAACTGATCTGGCCAATATATATTGGCATGTTAAGGAATATTACGTATTTACACTTACTATATAGGTGCTAATATAACTATAGATATAAGTACTACATAGACACACGCACACTAACACGTATGATCAATTAATGAAGCTAATTCTTAATTTGAGTTAAGAATAACTACTCCTACAGTGACTTTTCTTTGTTCCATATCACCAAATTGGCTATGATTGTTATCTCTAGATAGTTTTTTTTTTTTTTTTTTTTTTTTTCTGAAAATAAAATTTGTATATTACATTATATAGTATCTATTTGAGTTATCTCTTTTCAATTTCGTAACTTTCAAATGTCATTTTAACTTGTTTCATTACGACAACTAAGGGCTAATATAGAGATATAACACACATGCCATATATACACACATATATGTATTAATGTATATATGTATATGTTCTTTTTATTAATTGACAAATTATTGATAGCAATACAGTTACACAATAAATTCTACATTACATAATGCACCACGCACGCAGAGAAAATCTCGAATTCTTCTACTTGTTATCAATGTCAGCATACATCATGTTTTTATTTTTGTTTCAAAATGATGTCTCCAATATGTGTACAGTATTTATGGTTGTAAGACAAAATTCAAGGTCGAGCATTTGAATCATTTTGCCATCACATTCAGTTAGTTATTATGACTCTGGTGTGGAAATTAAAATCTCTCTTACAATTGGGTCTAGATCATCCAGCATGTGGCATGTGCAATACGTACAGTCATGTCACATTATTATAACATGTACTATTTTGGTGCCAAAGTATCCATGCTAAACATGTGGAATTCGAATGTAGTACTAGCCAAATGATAAGCCGATTCAAATTCGTTAAAAAAAGGAGAAAAGAAAGAATGTTATAAGATATATAATAGTATTTTTATTCCTAGACACATATTTGTCTTGATTTCATTTCAGTTTAAGAACAATACTAATTCGCAATCTTGTTAGAGGCAACAGAAATACAAAATAAGTTTTTTGTAAAATAAATATCTGTCGGCAGGATTAAAAACTAGCTAGGACTACTGCTCAAAATCCCTTGTTTTATACCCTACGATGAATAACTAACGACAAATGCTTAATTACACCTTAATATACAACATTCCAGCCAATTAGTGAGAACTTTAATATTTGAATTGTCGCTGCCAGAAGTAGTACCTACCATTATTGTCTTGCGGAGAAAGTGCTCACAGAAACTTACTACAAGAAAAAAGGGTTTTTACGACGACAAAAAGTCATCGCTAAAACCCGAATGTTGTCGCAAATAATGTTTTTTGCGACGACAAGTCGTCGTAAATTTGTTGGCGCAAAAATTTGGTCGCAAAAACATTTTTAAATGTATTTGCGACAACACTCTGTATTTGCGACGACAGGCGTCGCTAATACGTCGTTGTAAAATTCTCGTCATATGATCAATTTTTGCGATGACATTTCAAATTGTCGTCGCAAATAATCTTATTTTTTAGCAACGATAAGTCTAAAAAAGTCGTCGCAAAAAACCGAAATTATTATTTTTTTAATTTTTTTTTTAAAAATGCCCCTGCATGTGCTTCCACCACCCCCCTGCCCTGCGTGCCCCCCAGCCCCCACCCGGCCCAGTGCCCCCCATCCCCCGCCGCCACGTGCTCCCCTGCCCCAGCCCGTGCTCCAGCACGCCGGTCCCCCAACCCCCGCACCCCCCCCGGCACACGCCAGTGCCTCCCCCACCGCCCCTGCTCCGCCTGCACATCGGGTCCCCCCAACCCCCCTGGCCCCCCTTACTCAGTGCCCCCCCCCACCCCCCAGCGAGCCCCTGACGCCCTGTGTGCCCACACATCCCCCCCCCCCAGACCCTGCCTGCCAGCCGCACACCCATCCCTCCCCCAGCCCCCGCCTGCCAGCCCCACCACCGCCCTCCAGGCCCCACTGTCCCCCCCCACCAGCCCTGGCCTGAGCATCCCCCCCCACCCACCCACGATTACCTCCCATCGCCTCTGCCTGCCTGCCAAGACCTGTCCCCCCCGCCCCCGCGCACCCGCCCGCCCAAGACGCACTAGTGCCCCCCCCCCCACACACACACACACACACACACACACACACACACACACACACCAGGGGAAGAAGAGGAGTGGCAGGGGCGGGGTGGTGGCGGCCGGAGAGGAGAAGAAAAGAGAGAGAAGGGAAGAGAGAAAGAGGGAGAAGAAGGGAAGAGAGAGAAAGAGAGAGAGAGAGAGAGAGAAAGAGAGAAGGGAAGAGAGAGAAAAGAGGGCCGGTGGCGACGGACAACGGCGGCGGCGAGGGGAAGAAGAGGCAGAGAGAGAGACTTAGTAGGAGAGAGATAGAAAGCGGCGGGAGAAAATGAAGAGGAAAAAGATAGGGTATATTAGATCAGACTTATTTGCGACGACAATGTCGTCGCAAATAAGTTTAAAATGTCATTGCAAAGAATTATCAATTCCCGCGCTTAGATTTGGTGAAATCTTGAAAAGCTTATTTGCGACGACAAAGAGAAAATGTCATCGCAAAAAATCATTATTTGCGACGACTTTGTCATCGCAAATAAATAGAAAATGTTGTCGCAAAAAATTGATTACATTGGCGGTAAAATTCTGCGCTATTAAAATTTGCACTCTAAAATTATTTGCGACGACATTTAAGTTTTTAGCGACGACATGATTATTTTTTTAAACGGAGAGTAATTGTGACGACATGTCGTCATAAATATTTTATTATTTGCGATGACAAATGTCGTCGCAAAAAATGTCGTCGCAAATGGCCTTTTTTTGTTGTAGTTAATTACAAGTATATGTGTATACAGTGTACCAAACGGCTAATCAATAATGTTGGTACTCATCGTACATGATACATATACGTGTATGTATGTGTATATATACACACCAACATATATATATATATATATATTATAACATATGGAATAAAGAAAAAATCTAGGGTTCGCGCGTGTTTATATATCTAACAAGCAACGAAGTCGTAGTTAGATGGGGGAGGGGGGGTGTCGGTGCAAGTATGGTAGAGGGTACGAAAGAGGGTGTTGTGTTCATCCAATTTCCGATGTTGATTGAAGGTTAATTACATGCATGTTATAATTTCTTTCACTAATCTCCATCAATGTTGTTTTTTCAGCTTCCTTCAACGTGCTATATATATATATATATATATATATATATATTTATTTATTTATAGACACACACACACACATAATAGATATAGATTGTGTGTGTAAAGTTGAGCTCTTTATTACAGCAAGCATGTGGCTTTCTTGAGAACTTTTCTCTTGAAAGTTGCATGCCGACTTTTTCATTATTATGTATACCTTAATATGTATATTCACTTTCCTATTAATGAAGCTTTAATTTTGATTTGATGAATTTTATTCTTCTATCGTCAGTTAATCTAAGAAAAAAAAAATTAAAAAAAAAACAACAATTCGGATAAGAAAAGCCTTTCTACGAGTTAGAACTCGTAATGGAAAGATCTAAAAAAATGCTGATTTTACTGATCGAAGAGAAGTAACTATATATATATATATATATATATATATATATATATATGGGATATGGTTTTAATAGTTATTCTAATAATTATCCATCAGTAGTGATGGTACCGTAAGATATTTATCTAATAGTTGTAATAAATATTTAGATAGCTATAGAGGGTGAAATTCTACAATTGAATTTATATGAGTCCAACGACCGAATCCAGACAATTCAATGTGTTAGTATCGGATCGCAATAAATAAATACATGAAAAATATAAATATAGAGACACAATGAATTTTATAGAAATTCTCATGTTAACAAGAGCTACGTCTTCTGTAGAGTATTCGGAATGCTTCTGCTACAATCAATGATAAATTACAATGATCTGGAGAGCAAGAAGAGGAAGCTAGAAGTGGGAAATTCAGAAAAACAGAGAAAATATAGTAAAACTGGGGAAAACTACGCCTAAACTACGTAAAACCTTCTCCAGGATGCTTTGAAATGCATGTAGAATGTGATATGGAGGCTAGGGCTTTTTACTCTGTGTGTGGATGATCCCGTGGGCGTGATTTAATCCCTCTTTTATAGCCTTAATGGTTGATCTTCTTGTTGAAGAAGGATTTGCAATTTGAAATTTGAATTGTTGGTCTAACCATCTTGTGGATAAATTCTAATGTTTGAATATTTGAATTAGGGATGAGATAATTCCTTTTTCGTTGAGATATCCTCGTTTAAACCATGATTTTGTGCGGATTGAATAGAGGAAATCGTGGAGAATTTGCACCATGTCCAAAAACTTGCAAGCCAAGTCTCTTAAGTTGTTAGATGGATCGTCGAATGAGCTGCTCATCCATTGAGTCGTGTGCCGAGAGTAGTCAAGAGTTTGTGGCTCATTCTAGACGTACTCGAGTCATTTTGGCAGGCTGTTTTTAGATTCGAGAGGTTACTGACTTGATGGTTTATTATATGTTGGAGACTCGATTGATGGTCCGTGACTAAAGAGCTGTCGGTGGCCGATTCTACGATTGACCCTCATTCTCTGAGACATGTGTTGACACGTGTATGATTAGAAATGAGATACAATATTTAATCTCAATAATAATTAACTAAAAAATTTATAATTAATAAAATGAGATTTTTATAACATGTCATCATATTTCTATATTTAATAAATAAAACATAACTATTGAAAACTAGTTCATATATATAATCTAATCATTAAAAACTCGTTCATACATATAATCTATGTAACTGCTCATCCACTTTATAAGATCGATCCACCGGTAACATGGCATATTCTATGTATATATCCCCATCATAATATAGACATTTGCATGCTAAAAACTCAACACATTTTAATAGCTTAGTTCCAGACTGATCAATCAAGATAGCAACTTCACTGCCTTAAAAAAATGTGATTTTTATGCAATTCTTTTTCATCTATTTGATTGCTCATCTACGAGAAACTGAAAGATAAATGTACATGTGGCCGTCTTGTGGATAGAGGACGTATGATCATCTGTCACTGTCTTTATGTCATTTAATAATTGTAAATTTTGATGCCGACTCAGCAGTCCATGCAATGTATATGTATGATGTGTCTTTCGATCTTGAATCGTAACAGAAATCGACAAATGCATTAACTAGTACTTCTTCTAGATAGAGGACATTCAGATCATAATAGCCCTGCATATATATATATATATATATATATATATATATATATATATATATATGCATGATATGCTGGTTATTGCATTTTGCTCTGCGAGCATTTTGTTTGTAAAAGTATTACTCGAATATGCATATCGAGGCTTCACTAAATGGTAATTTTTTACCCACTTTCATTTACATTTAGATCGCTCACATGCAGTAAGGAAGACAGAAATTTTGTTATGAAGGACTTAAGTTAAATAAAAGCTTAAACATTTTGTCCTAAAATTTTAAATTAAATTAATAATATATATACAATAAATATGGAAAATCTCATAATTTTTCTTTTATTATTTGTTTCTTTAATTTCTATTAATCTGTGGATTTCTTTTTTCTTTCTTCATATATAGAAACTTAAGTAGTATATATATATATATATATATATATATATATATATATTATTTAGATTTTTATATGTAAAATTATAATCGATACAAGCAATAAATTAATTAAATAATAAAATATAACGAAAAGTAAAAATTAAGAGTAAGAATGAAAATTTAAAAACATTTGTACAAAATGTTTTATTATATAAAACTTACGGGTTATAAAATAAGAAAAAATGGGGGACACTTTACAGTTTTAAGAAGTTTAGGGGGCTTAATAAGAAAAAGTGGTGATATAATTATGTTTAGAAAAATAATAATGGGGCTACTTTGAAACCCCCTAAGCTCAAGCTCCCTCCGTCCCTGCTCACACGCCACCCATGCTTGCTGTGGCGAGAACCAAAACCTTTCTTTATGCTACCCCTCCTGGTTACAAATTTCCGCCCCATGCCGCCCTAGCAGCCCCGTATATCTTGACCCATTTGCAACCTCGCTCCTGCACAAGTCCGCCATCATGAGCATTCTTCCTTTAGCGAACAACATGGTTAAGTAACGGCAGGAGATAAGTCAAAGTCTAACTAGGGTTTAAAATTTTATATAATTGGTTTGGGATGATATTTATTGTTGAAATTTAGCTAAACTAGGTTTTATATTAGTAAATTTTGATTATATATTATTATATATTATTATATATTATTAGGTTTGGTTACATAATCTTAGTCTAACTATTTTTTTATAACATTATTATATATTATTATCATTATCATTATTATTATTTTGGTTACAACTTTCACGATGCATGGTAGATTAACTAAAAGGGTGTCTTTGTAATGTTTCTAATTCTTCAAGAGGTGTTTACTTTAAATTAAATATACATTCAAAATTCTGCTTCTACAGCTTGGGCAGAACATAAGGAATGCCGGTGCATGTCTCCATAAATTATTTGAATGTATTTGTCCTTAAAATATATGAATTGGACAGCTAAAAAGGCTAAAAAAAAGGCTTGAGTAGAACATCTTTTGATTCAATCTCTTGTCTAATTTTGGTTTCTCATAACAATCATATTATGTCATGATATTTAATATATTCAAGCATTAAAATATGTAAAACTGAGTTATGAAAAACAAAAATTTTAAAAACGTGATTGATAATTAGTCACCATTCAAAATAAAAAAAAAAATTAAGCAAATGATTTGAATAGAAGGCCTATAGTATTCCCCTAACCTTATTTTTAGATAATAGAATTTATTAATGAAGGACACATTTGGGGTTTCATTAAAGTTGCCCGAAAAGTGGGAAGTAAATGTCTCCGGTCACCCTCGTATTTAAGCCACTTTGTTTCATGTGATTAATGGTTATATTTTTAGAGAAAGAAGATATACTTTTCTCACCTTCAAACTGAATTCCCCCGTGTATAGTTCGTACATAATATAACAAATTAAGGAGCGAAGGAAATGTTGGATTTGGGAAGAACGTATTGCTCTTTTTTCTACTATAATTGGAAAAACTAATAATTGGATCCAATGTATTAATAATTATAAAAACCTTAAGCCAAGCTCCATAATTACTTGATGACTTACCTCGATAATTTAATTTGTGTATGCAAAGGTCATTCCCGCTTATGACTAATGTTTTTTTCTTAATGAAAAGAAAACAATTATTGTTTTCTTTGGAAAACTCGGCACATAAATAGATTAGTATTTGTATATATATACAAACTCCAAAAGGACAAAGTCCTATGAAACCAATATAGCAAAGAATATAACTGCCAGAGAACATGTGGGAAACTGGCCCATGTGCTGAATTTTAAATTCACAACGAGGGCTTTAAATGAAGGAAAACCTATTTTAAGAGCCATCACTCCTTTATGTATTAGCTCTTGTTATTCAATGAGCCCTCTCGTTTCACAAATATTATTTGAATAAGACAATTTAAACCGTGCATCACGCACATCGCTATCAGTAAATTTGGATTGATACCCTGTAACGTAACGCAAACAAGAAATATATACGGCTGCAAGAGCCACCGTCACTTTGCATTCATCAAAATTTTGTCATGTCATTCATTATAGAACCTCTACAACATAAGAGTTGCTCTCATTAACCATTCTAATCATATACTTTAAATAATTACTTTAGAGTACAAGGAATAAGAAAGATTTTTTTTTTTTGGCTAGAATTTTATTCTACTCATGACAAGAAGAACACTAGATATAAAGACTCATTTCATGTACACTTTGTTAGAGAGAGTTGAATGTGATACTAATATTTGGGAGACTAAAAAGATTCTGAAATTTCTTTTGAAATGATTAAAAAAAGACGTAGACTTTTTTTATTGATGACAAGAAAAAGGATGAACCGGGACGATGGGGCCAACTAGAGAAGTATCATGATGAGAAATATTAGTACCACTTTTTTTTGTTATTGTTTTTGTTATTTTTTGCTTTTATTATTTGATATGTGGACTTTATTAATATGATATATTATTTAAACAGAAAATAAGATAGTAAATTCTACGTATCAAATAAGAAAGAAAAAAAATGACAAAGTGAGTAATAAAAATAGTAACGCTTGCATTTCCATATGATTAATGACTATAATAACAATATATAGAATCTAGCCAGGAACGTCTAGGATATAATAATAGAAAAAGATAACTTATAAAACATTGATTATCACTTATTTCAATGTTCATAAGTTTTGAAAAATTTAACACGCGGTTAGTATAAAGAAGAAAATATACGCATAAATTATGGCTAAGAATTTTCTTACGATAAAGAATGGGTTATTACTGAAATACACGTCAAGTTGACAGTGAATTTTGACCAAGGTTTCACCGCTAAATTATATTAAAATCCAAAAAATCCCCTCCCTGCATGAATGGCGTTTTTAGATCAATATAGTGTTGAAAATGACGTTTGTACCCTTATTGAGCATAAAAAATTGAGTTTAATTGAATTTTACATTCGTTATCGTAGTTTTCATTCCAATGGTGGGGAAAAAAAAAAATTTTTCTTGCATTTTTTTCCCTTCGAATCTCTCTCTCTCTCTCTCTCTCTCTCTCTCTCTCTCTCTCTCTCTCTCTCTCTCTCTCTCTCTCTCTCTCTCTCTCTCTCTCTCTCTCTCTCTTATTTAGAACAACAAAATGAATTTGATTGTTTTATATGCAGATAATCATAATTTGCATTTTATTGAACAAAAACCTAAAAATACCCCTCTCATAAAATGTCTTTAAGATAAATATAGCATGTGTTTGTTTTACTAATTTACCTCAATTCAATTTAGTTCGAATGGTGAGTACAGTTTGAATTATATTCTATGTTTGAATTGAGTTAAACTGTCCAATTAAGAAGTTTAGCTCTCCTTAATTTCAACTGTTCAAATCACTTTTGAACAACAAGACAGTGTGCACTCTCAATAGTTCACATCTATGAAAAACAAATTCAAATTTTGTTTCCTATTCAAATTAGAATTTTAATTATATATGCAACCGCTAATTCAAACTACAATTTAAACCACATAGTTTGAACATTTTTATTTAAAATAAAAAAATTCAAATTAACAAAATTCAAACTAGCCACCAAACGGATGCATAATGTTTGGGATTGTAATATTTGATGTTGTTTTTCTTTTGAGTGATCTTTTATATATATATATATATATATATATATATATATATTTAAGAAGAAAGCGATGTTGCACCATTATAAATTATATACCTCGCACTTTATGATAATAAAAAGAGGTATTATTTTGTTCCTATATCCTCAAAAACTCCCTTAATTAATTCTAAATATAATAAAAGTAACTACAATTCTAGTAGGCAGTTATGCTCCATTTGTGGGGCTCTTCTCAGATTCGATTGTCTACTTCGTGGGTGATGATTGGCTTGTTACTGTTGAATCCTCCCCGTTGGCTATGGCTATTTATTTTTTCAGTCTTTTTATTGTTTGTGATAAAGGCATAGATACTTACACCTTATTGGTGTTGGTTTATGTTCTTTTGTTATTATGTTAATCCTATAATGACGGATGTGGTTTTCCTGCCTTTTGAGTTTATTAATGTGTCCCACCCATTTATTGATAATATGGGTGATGATATTCAACTAGATTTGATTTTATGTCATGTCGCTTGTGTCCCCATTATTTGGGGTTTGATTAGTGGTTTTGTCTAATGAGTCTTCAGCACACTCAATCTTTATGTGTCAAACGGGTCTTTTCCCATTGGGTCTTGGCACTTGTATTTTGCTCCTGTGCATCATCTGACTTTACTGGTGGATCCAGTCCATGTTCGAAATCGAATTAATTGTAGGTGGTGCTCACTTGTGAATAATTTGAGTATGTAATTTTATTTTAATGAAATGAAATTTTTTCCTAAAAAAATAACTACTATTCTTTAAAAATAAAAATCGAGTTAAAGGACATAATGGACATCGATTGACTTCATGACGATGGGAGCAGGGGCCGATTGGGCTTGTGCAGGGTGGTGGGCTCGCGTTGGATGGGGTTGCTGGAAAGCTTGCACGACTAGAGGGGTGGGCTGCCGAGGGGTCGCCAAGAATGGGGCTCGTTAGTGAGCTTGCGAGATAGTGATGGGAGGGCCGCCGAGGGGTCGTTTGAGATGGGGGAACACTGGCTAGCTGTTGTATTTTCTTTTTTGTTTTTGCTCTTAGGTATGGCTGCTAGGGTTTCTCGTACCAAATTATGATAAAGAGGTCAAATCAATGACTAAAATTAAAGCACAACTAATGGATGGTTGAGATTAGTTTGGGCATTTTTCTCATTTTATATTTAAAATTAATAGAATTAAATGAGTGGGTGTCGATGTTATTTTTTCTTAGTTAAGGGGATGTCTATGTAATTTTAATAAAACACAGAGTATATCAATGTAATAAGCCCATTAAAAAATGTAAATGATGTTGTGTCATTAAAGAAAGGTACGTCTATTCTTTGGCTTCATTTCACTGATTCGAGTTTTCAATTTTAGGTTTTTACAGTTAAAAGCTCTCAGAAAATGTCACATCTAATTTTTTCTATTGCAGTTAAAAGCTCTTAATAAATGTCACATCTCAACTTGAATTGAAAACTCGAATCCGTAAAGCGAATGATGCCTTTATTTCTTTTTTGGTTTTTTCTGTCAGTATATTTCCGTCAAAAAGGAAGAAAATGATTTTGCAAATTGCAGACGAAATATCATCCTTAACTAGTAAATTCGCTTGCTTAAACAAACTGCATAAGCTATCAAACTACTTGCAAGCGTTTGTACTTGATAATTTGCACTCTGAAATATTAAGTCAACAACGTTTTCATAAGTTGGAATGACTGTTTTGCTCTTAATTTTCTTGCTTCAAGTGATTGCTTGTTATTTGCTTATTTTTCATTTCTTTTTTTTTCAAAAAAATATTAAAATTTTTAATTTATCCATTAAATGATGTTTTCTAAACATGTCTCTGATAAACATTTTTTCACACAGTCTGGTAAAACATTATTTCTCAAACCCTAATAAATACGTTTTCAACAAGCCTCAGGAAATAATTTGTTTGCTTACTTTCTTGTTTTGCTTTGTTATTTTGATTAAATTTTTTATTTTTAAATATTTTCGTTAAAATATCTGTCTTAATTTATCCTTTAAATAATATGCCTTACCAAATTTTTTTTCACATATTATGTTAAAATAATATTTTCTCAAATGTAATCTTATTGAATACTTTTTCAACTAATTACCTCACCAAAATAATTTTGTTCGCTTGCTTAAAGTGACTGATTGCTTCATTGCTTTTTCTTTGTTATTCGTTGAATTAAGTTTTGTATTTTTAAAGATTTTTCATTAAACTGTGTTCTCTCGAATTTATTTTTAAATATTTTTTCCCAAAATTTGCCCCTACGGAACATTTGTATTCACACGTTTTCTAAAACGTTATTTTCTCAAATATGAGACAAACTTTTTCAACTAATTACCTCACGGAAATAATTTGATTTGCTTGATTTCTTGTTTTTCTTTGTTATTCTTTACTTTAATTATTTATTCTAAAATATTTTTCACTAAAATATCCTTCAAATAATGCTTTCTAAATATGTATCTAGTAAGCTTTTCTTTCTTCACACTGCCTCCGAAATATCATTGTCTCAAATAATTGCCTCATTGAAACTTTTTTTTTTTTTTTTTTTTTTTTCTTTTGTCCTTGTTGTTGTTGTTGTTGTTGTTGTTGTTGTTGTTGTTGTTGTTGTTGTTGTTTCTGTTTAGGTTTTTCATCCAAAACGCAATATCCATTAATACAAAGAGGAGATATTATGACGGATTAAAAGTTGCCATCAAATCCACTATCATCGACATACAACGATGGTTTTTAAGTGTCAGATAATAGTGCGGGAAACAACAAATGAGTGTGTATAGGGCATATTAAACGATAATTTTTGAAAAAATTGTAACTTTAACAATATTTTCTCGTAGAAACCATTGTTAAAAGTCTTTTTTTTTTTTTTTTTTAAGTTTTAACCAAAAACTACTTTTCTTGATCGAACAACAATTTCTTCAAGTATTATTGACAAAGTAGAAAACCATAATATTTCATCAAATAACACATGTAACAAATTTAAAAAATATATATATATATATATTATAAATCCTACATTTTGTACATAATTATCATAAATATACATAAAACACAAATATTCTCAATTACGTAAACAAAGTTTTTCTACCGAAATAAGTAATAAAGAAAAATTTAAAAGTAATGAAGAAAACTTAACTATAAAGAAAAATTCATACATAAACCATTAAAAACTTAATTACAAAGAAAAAAAAATCTTTAAGGATTCTAATATGTACAATTCATTCTCGTGGTCTCAACGATGGTGGCAAGTGTTGGGATTTGTTTCCCAAATTTTGTATTGATTCTAATTGTAATTGTTTGGCATTATTTTGGGAATACTTGGCTAGTACAAACAAGAGCCTCCATTGTGTTTGGAAATAGATGTGTTGGTGGTAAGTTTTTACCACCACGCAATTTGGGTTTCAAAAGATCCGGAATCATGATTTAGTGGTTTTTCCCAAGGTATTATCCCTTATGTTGCTTCAAGAAGTCAACCATTGATCCAAAGATGAAAAATTGATTTGATGATATTTTTTCAACTATGATTTTGTAGCTAGATGATCTTTTTCTTTAGAAATTTCCCAATAAGAATGTGTCCCAAGTTTTTCATCCTCCTCTTCAAACCTATCAAAGTTTTGGAACTTAAGAGCAACATCTAACATTTGGAAAGTTTTAGACTTAATAATGATTGATTTGTCCTGGTTTTAAGAAAGATATATGTAGTAGCTATGTTGTCCTTCATTTACAATGAGTTATTGTTGCAACAAGGATTTGCAAAATTTGATTTTACCCTCCGCTTGAAAAAACTCAAGGCTGAATCATTGGCGGATTAAATGAAGACGTTGTCAAACCCCATCCATGCATACAATGATCTTTTTGCCTATTTATTCAAAGAATTTCTCCAGTAAAGCGATGCCTTGGGAGTTGTCTTCGATGTGTCGTGGGATAGGTGAGTGCTTGTGCTTTTATTCAAAAGAAATGATTTGAGAGTTTTTTTTTTTTTTTTTTAGCGAAAAACTTAGTTGGAGGGATTCCAACGTAAAGAGTTGAGGGAATCTCGCTGGTCAAGTCCATAGGAAAATTACAAGTTCATAGGTGTCTTCTTAGAGAGGGAGTCTCAAGTAGTTTAAGACCAATTGAGTTGTAAAAAGTTCTTAAATGTGGATTGATCATTCTCTTACCAGTTGCTTTTCTAAATCAATCAGGCCTTCATGAGGGTTTTAGGAGTAGTAGGTTGTTAACCGAACCGTGATACTATTTCTCTTGTGTTCATTAAATTTACGTCTTTGCATAATTGATATTGTCTTATAAAGTATTTTAAGACACAAACCGGTACTTACACTTGGTATTAGAGAGGGTCACTGACGTGTATTTTGGTGAGATCTTGGTGTCTTTAAAATTCAAACAAGTTGTCTTTGCAAGGAGAAATCAAAAAAAAAAAAAAAAAAAAAAAAAGAGTGGATGTCATGAGAGAAGGAGGATCGGTGAACAAACCACCGTTTCTAGAAGGATTTAATTACCCTTATTGGAAGGCTCGTATGAAAGCTTTCATTAAAGCGATTGATGAGAAGAAATGGAGATTTATCTTAATTGGTTGGACACATCCAACAACTAAAGATGATAAAGACAATATTGTTCAGAAGCCAGAGGAAGAATGGTCTAGTGATGAGGACAAGCTAGCAAACAACAATTCAAAAGCATTAAACGCCATCTTCAATGTTGTGGATGTCAATCAATTTAAATAAATTTCCATGTGTGAAACCACAAAAGAAGCTTGGGACATTCTTCAAACTGCGCATGAAGGTATGGATACTATGAAGGCTTCAAAGCTTCAAATGCTCACAACTCGCTTTGAACATTTACAAATTAAGGAGGATGAGTGCATTGCTGATTTCAACTCAAAGCTTTGTGATATTGCCAATGAAGCCTTTGCCCTTGGAGAAAAATATTCTGACGCCAAATTGGTGAAGAAGACCTTGACGTCACTTCCAACACGTTTTGCTTATAAAGTGACAACCATTGAAGAAGCAAAGAACGTGGAGAAAATGAGACTTGATGAACTCATAAGTAATCTTCAAACATTTGAAATGAATTTTAAAGATCAAAAGAAAAGTAGAGGAATTGCCTTTCAAGTAGATTATGAAGACTTGTCCATCAAAGATGAAACCGACGAAGATGAGGACATGAATGAGTCTCTTGCATTACTCACAAAAAACTTCAACAAAATGCTGAGAAAGATTAACAAGAAAGGTGGAATCGGAGAAAATCCAAAGAACAAAAATTCTCAAAAGAAAACTTTTAACTCTCGGTGTTTTGAAGAAAAGAAAAGAGACAAGGGCATACAATGTCGAGAGTGTGAAGGGTTCAGACATATACAAGCGGAATGGGCAAACACTCTCAAAAGAGAATGCAACATGTTCGAACAACCACCTTTGAAATGAATTTTAAAGATCATGACCACATTTCAAGCAAATGGAAGGTTCATCCACGTCGGTCAATGAAAAGGGGATTATGCCTCAAGTCTTGGGCAAGCGCAGAGGACACACTAAGGGAGTGGGATCGACACTGCTACAGAGAAATTGTTCAAGCGCTTCCACCTCATCATCTGCTTTGCAATCGGACAGGTCATCTACGGTTAATTTGCCCCAGCATGTCCAAAACTGGCTTAACAACGCGTCTACAATGAGCAATGCAATATGTTCGACAACCAACATATCATGATGGAAGTCATGCGCTCGATGAATCCCAACATTAACTTCTTGCCATTTAACCGTCCCTAACCATTGGTTCCTTCGCCACCTGAGCGAAACAAAGAAGACAAGGATGAGGACGACAATGCTGCTAATTTAGCATATTAAAATTTCTGTTTTTATTTTTCCTATTATCAATACTTTTCAATATTTCTTGATTAATTTACTTTTAAAGACTTATTTTATTATTGTGTTGACTATTTTTTATCAATCATTTATTAGCAAATATCAATTTTATTGTTTTATTTTATTATTAAATTTTCTTCTAATTTATGTATTTTAATAATTAAAAAAATAATTTTTGCGATGACAAACCTAAAATGTCGTCACAAATAGTCTACGTTATTAGCGACGACAATTTAGATTTTGTTGTCGCAAATAATTTAGGACATGTCATCATCAACAACATATTCGACGGAATATTCGTAACGACTTATTCGCGACGACTGTCTTCGCTAATATATTTACAATGACATTCAAATCTATGTCATCGTAAATACATTATTTGCGTCAAAGTTTTTTGTGACGACTAATTTGTGACAACATGTTCTCGAAAATAAAATTTTTGCGACGACAAATGAGGTATTTGCGACGACTTGGTGTCACCGCAAATGAGCTTTTTTGTTGTAGTGAATTTCTAGTTGAAACAATTCATTCTCATATATATAGTTGTCTAAATTTTTTTTAATTCTCACAAAATGTTTTGTCCCTGGTTTTTTTTACCAGTTCCACCTCTATTCCCTTATTATGCTTTTGTTTTTTTTTTTTTTTTTTTTTCTCCAAATATGACTCTCATAACTGTATGTTGTCTCTAATTTCACATTTAAATAATTTTCTCTACACATTCATACTTCAATTTTTTAAACTCTCTTCCCCTGCTAAAGAAACGTTTCGTCTGTGGGTTTTTGTAATTTTATTTTCCTTCTTTATCCCTTCATTTTATTTTTTTTGTCTTTTCCCCTTTTATTATATGAAAATATTTGTCTTTACAACGATTCTAATATGCTTTATGAATCAAATATAAATAGTGCTATTAAATTTTTTTTTATAGATCATCTTGGACGTATACGCGCGTAATTTCAACTAGTATAATATAAAAGGAAGAAGTAATCAAATTTATTCTTCAACCTTTCAACCAAGAAAGTTGATCCCTCACAAAATAATAATTTATTACAACCAATTTAGCAGAATATGGGAATTTTAGCATAGTCTAATTAAATTTATTATACTCAATAAATATTATTATTCATTTGCATTAACTACTTTCTTTAATTTTTAACAATTAATTAAAACTAACTGGAATTAAAGAAGCTAAACATTTAACCAATTAATCTAACAAAAAATATAATATAACTTTTTTAATAAAGCTTCACGTACTTTATATATATATATATATATATAAATTTGTTACAACTTTCACTAAAATTAAAAAAAAAATCATTTTTTGAGCGAAAAAACTTGTTACAACTTTAAGAAAAAATATAACTACGCATAAAAGACGTGGCACATACTAGTTATATACAAAAACTATACTTCTACCCAAAAAAAAAAAAAAAAAAAAATTAAGATATCAGAAGAGAACCTAATTTTTTTTTATTAAAAAAAGAGAAGAGAACCTAATTTCTAGTAGTTTTGGCTTAATAAAAACAATTGAGGCTTTCAAAAAAGATAAAAACAAAATGATAGAAAAAAGGGTCACAATGGGCAAAAAAGAAAAAGAAAAAGAAAACAGGTGATAACAAAGAAGAATTACAGGAGAGAAAAGAAAAGAAAAAGGTAAAGAAAGGGTACGGACGGAGAGGTGATAGATGTACGAGGAAGCATAAACGCCAATTTCTAACTGTCACTTTTGCCCAATTGAGAATTTGATTGAAAGAAAAAAAGAAAGAAATAAACGATATTCCAAAGCAAAATAAAAAATAAAAATGAAAGAGGGTTTGTCAGACAAAAAGGATTCAACCTCAGCTAAAAGAGGATTCACTCTCACGACTAGGTGAGTTGAGATGGGTGATCGAGTTCATCATTTAAAAAATTAAAATTTAATTTAACATTTAAAATTCATCATCAAATAAAAATATAACTTCAACATTTAAAGTTCATTATTAAATAATACTAATAATCAAATATAAATAATAATGATAATCAAAACATAACTCAAACATTTAAAGTTCATCATCAAATAAAAATAATACTGATTAGTTCATCATCAAATAAATAGCAATTCAAAGTTCAATCTAACATTAAACATGAAGTAAAATATTCCATCAAACATCAAACATAAAGCAAACATAAATTAGAGGCTTAATTCAAATCCATCCAAAGCAAGCACTGCAACAGCAACCATTATTCTCAGTTCACACTCATAGGCTCCTTATTAGGCATGTTTGTGCGGGTTGGATTAGGGTATGCGGGTTATTATAGGCCCAACCCACAAACCACTCTAAACACCTTAGACCAGACATTTAGTGGGCTGAAAAATAAAAAACAATGCTATAAATTACCTTTTTTGGGTTGAGTTGGGGTGGAGTGTGTTGGGTTTGTGGGCTGCTCAGGTTTATGTACAACCCTAAAAATGGATGGTCCCTTCCCTTGCCTTCACTATGTCCTTTTGATGGTAATCAAGGCCTTGTTCAGTTTGCTGATTCGAGTTGAAATGTGACTTTATATGAGAGGTTTTAATTGTAGCAGAAAAAGTTAGAAAGTGACTTTTTGTGAGAGTTTTTAACTGTTACAAAATTGGAACTAAAAACTCGAATCTATGAAATGAGCAAGGCCTAAATTATTCTTTTCCTTTTCCAGATGCCTCAATTTTGTTTCTTTCTTTTTCTAATTAATAATAAGATTCGAATTCTATACCTTTATATAGGCTGTTGCAGAGGATGTTACAAAGCTGAAATAATGGTGAATAAAACCAATTTATTTACGGCTTAATGGTGATTTAATTTAGAGGTTACAACCTCTGAGAAAATGCAGTTTTAGCATTCAATTTTCAAATAATCAAAAGTCACTTATCACAATAAGTGATGTGGCTATTTATAACTTACACATAAAACGATAACAAAATACTCATTAAAACAAATGATATAATAATAAAAGAAACAACAACTAAAATAAACATTAAAGCTTTAGTAAAATTACTAAATAATTAATACAAGAATCTATAATTCTTCCTAGATCATGTTACTTATACTTTTAATCTTTACACTAATCAACTTTTACGTTTACCACTAATAGAGCAGTGGAGCCGTTAAAGTCCATTTTATTCTCCTCTCAATATAAATTTAAAGTTCTATACTCCAGAGTCTCATTTTAAGGTCCTTACTGAATTAATAGATTTGCAGTGTTAGGCTTAGTGTGGATGAAGGTAAGTCCATCCTTTAAGTAAATTGTATGAAGTCTTTGTCGTCTATTGAAAGGCTCTTAAATTTTTACTATAGACAAAATAGATGGAAAACAAGATGAAACCAATGGTGGTGCATCAATGCTTTTTTTTTTTTATTTTTTTTTTTTTTTTTTTTTTTTTTTTTTTTGAGAATATGAATCAATGCAATTAACCCTCTATAAAATGTAATATACTTTGATAAATTAATTAAGGGGAAATTTTCAAGAATGCAATAAAATGTATAACACTATTTTATTTCTGTCATTAAATTGAAATATTTCTTTTATGTCATTAATATTTCTTTTTTTGGTAGGATATTTTTCGTAGTCTACTAAAATACGTTCCATATTCTACCATAATATTTTTAAATGGCATAAATAATATGATGATGAAAAAAAATGGTTATTATTGTTATTTTTTAATTAAACCTTAAAAAAGTACAATGGTCACAACCGAATCATGTACAAACCCTAATTATATAAAGCCAAGGTTACTTAATTTAGTACTTGATTGTGGATAAATTTCTATTTAATTATAGGAAGAAAGGGGAAAATAGGCCAAAATTTGAGATGAATTAAAATTAATAGGCCAATAGTTTATATAAGTTAATAAATAGGTCAAATTATTATTTTCGTCCATAACTTGTCTGGTTATGAACCATAACTTGATAAGTTATTATTCATAATTGTCCATAACTTGTCCGGTTATGAACCATAACTTGACAAGTTTGTCCATAATTTATCTGGTTATAAACCATAACTTGACAAGTTATGACCTATTAATTTCTATAACTAAAAATTGGCCTATATATTTTCTTAAGTTTTTCATATTGGCCTATTTTCTACTATTTTCCTTAATTATATTCCACGTGTTTCACAAATTAAAAAAAAAAAGAATTCAATTTATAATTTTGTGGATAAGAACAAATAATTAGGATTATAATTATTATAATTATTATAGCTATAGAGACTAATGATAATTATTTTAAGGCACTGAATATTGTGGCTATTTCCCAATCAAAAGATCTTATGGAGTCAACTATATGACCGAGTTGCTGCGGTCAGAAATATGTTATTGATTATTGGCTCCGGTCCAACTTAGACACACAAAAATAAATTAAAAAACAAAGGTAATACAGACAAAAAAAAAAATTAATAATTAAGGGTAATACTTCTTAAAATTTTAAGCCAGGATGACTTGAAGAAAGAAAAACAATAATAAGAAACAATATTTTCAAAAAAAAAAAAAAAAAAAAAAAAACAAAACAAAACAAAAAGAAAGAGTGTTCAATATGAATATAGTTTATTTGAATGATTGTCACAGGCATAAAAGTTTATGAATCCGCAGTTCAAATTTCCATAATGGTTTTAAGATATAGTACAGATAAGACTACATTGTTTCAGAGTGGGAAAGAGGTAGGTTTTCTAAATTTAATACTTGCAGTAACATCATATTGGATTAAATATTTTACTTCTTTTTGTCCTAAGTTAAAAATAAAAAAAAAAAAAAAAGGCTACCATTTTGATGGTTAAAGACGAAATTGCTTAGTATAAATCGAGTCAAGCGTAACGATCGAAATTGCTCTCTATCGTTGGATTTTTTGTTTCAAGCGAAACTGTGATTTGTTGTATACTTGTAGCTATCAATTTGTGTAATCATGATCCAACGTCCGAGTCATTTCATGAGAACAATTTTGTTCTTACTATGGTACTCAATCACTGATAATTATACCTATGTAGGAACATCTATGGTTAACTGTATTATAGAATTGTATTGTATTATTTTGAGTGTTTGATATGATCTTTATATTATATAAGAAATGCAAACTATAAAACCAAATTATAAATTAGTACAACTTGTTATATACTACCATTTATTTTGTGTATTGTATTATGTTTATTTTCACCCCTTTGTATTTATCTTATAACCCCTTATATATTTTTAGGTGTCGCGGGTCCAGTCGAGGATGGGACTAGGTTGGAGTCAAGTCGGGCTACATGTTGGGTCATTATTGCTGTTGGAATTGGTCGAGACGTTCGACGCCAAACACATGATCGGGTTGAGCTAGACAAAAATTCATGCCTGAGTCTGGGACGAGCCAGGACCAATAAGGCTCGAACCAATCGAGGAGTTAGGGTTGAGGGAGGGGATGCCGGTCCACAGTTAGGATCAAGCCTCGACTGGTCCCAGAGTCAGATGAGAGGGAGATAGCAAACAATAATGCTATAAAACACAGGGTTATTGTGAGAAATGAATTATAAGTTATTATTAAGTTCTTAAAAAAGTTAAAAAAAAAATTATTAAAACTTTTAATATTTTATGATACCATACAACTTATAGTATTTTTTCAATACCAAACTTTGTTGAAAATACAATAATACAAGCAACTAAATGTAGTTGATTAATTGGGCATTGCGATGTAACTAATTTCATGAGAGTTTTCTCTTGTCAAATCAATTACATCACCAAATCAATATTATGTAAATATGTTTGAATCTGAAAATAGCTAGCACTAGTTGACGGGTGGGTCTTTTTTAATACACATAAATATCGAGCTCTGATTGGTGACTGTCAATTCTTATAATATATAGATAATGAACCTATTTTTCTCCTTACTTGTTGATTTTAAATCATTGTACAGATATGATGCGGATGCCTGCTGAGGCCGTGAGTAGCCGATGCAAATCTTCTCAAAATGTTGATATTCCGTATATATGTATGTATAATATTATTGAAAGCTAATAAATGAATTTAACAAGCAAATAGATATTGGAGACTGAAACTTTAGGTTCTTAAAATAAATTGATAGAACATTATATATTGATCGATAAATTAGACAGTTATTCTAGAAGAAAAAACGGCCTTATAAACTTGATATCCAAGTGGAAAAATGTTTAAAAGAAAAAACAATAATGTTTTTTCAAAGCTTGCTACTTTCTATTATTTCTTTTAGTTTTCTTAATTAGGTTTATTCGGCTGTTTTCTTTTTCTTTTTAGATCTTTTATGAGTAGATCCTAGGCATTCATAAGAACTTTACCTTTTCTTTATCTTTTTTTTTTTTTTAAAATAACCTTCTTATGCCATATATATATATATATATATATGTGTGTATGTATAATATTATTGAAAGCTAATAAATGAATTTAACAAGCAAATAGATATTGGAGACTGAAACTTTAGGTTCTTAAAATAAATTGATAGAACATTATATATTGATTGATAAATTAGACAGTTATTCTAGAAGAAAAAAACGGCCTTATAAACTTGATATCCAAGTGGAAAAATGTTTAAAAAGAAAAAACAATAATGTTTTTTTCAAAGATTGCTACTTTCTATTATTTCTTTTAGTTTTCTTAATTAGGTTTATTCGGCTGTTTTTTTTTTTCTTTTTATATCTTTTTATGAGTAGATCCTAGGCATTCATAAGAACTTTACCTTTTCTTTATCCTTTTTTTTAAATAACCTTCTTATGCCATATATATATATATATATATATATATATATATATATATATACCGATAAGGAAGCCCTATTGTTTCCTCGAAGTTTAAAATCTGCGGGGTCAAATAGGCATGATTTTTCCTCTGAAAAAAAAAGGGCATGATTTTCTTTTAAAATCAAATAAAGAAGATCGAAAAAAGAAGAAGAAGAAATAGACGTTTTAGGTTAATTATATACCGAAGTGATGCTAATTACATTTCGCTAAAATGTTTAATCAAACTGCAATCATATCTTAATATATCTCGTTAGTAGATATATAAATTCAATCATAAATATTATTATTATAGAAAAAAAGGGTAATACATACCTAATGATGTTATGCTCTAACCAAACATTTCCCTCGAATGAGGTTTTCTTTATATATAATACACTACATTAAGCAACCAAAAAGCTTACATATTTTTTGCTTAAAAATTAAGCCTCGTGACTCACTCAATCCACCAAACCCCGGTATTTTTATCGAATCAGTTTCTTCTCTCATTGGTCCAAACAGTTGAAATCCATCGACGTTGAGAACGTATAATTATGAGAAAATCATTAGAGTAATCCCAAATGTTGTCCATTTCAAAGGTGCCATTCATGTCACACTCTATGGTCCATAATCAAGCTTTGTGTTTATTTTAGGCAAAGACCAAAATATTAGCATTTAGATATTCAAATGATCAGAAACAGAAAAATTAATATTAATATTGAAACTCCAAGGGGACAGGTCAGAGAGATGCTACTCACCTTTTTATAGTCCTTAAAGTTTATAAGGGATTTAATCCTATTATAATATATACATATATATAGCAGATTCTTCATGTACTATGTTAGATTCTATTGCATTAGATCATATTATTATCTTATCTTATACAATTAAATAATTAGTTATATGATTGTGGACCAAGTAAAATAATTGAAATTAAAAAAACTAATTAGCAAAAACGTTAATCCATGATAGGGACACATTTGGAAGCTTCCCTTTTCCGCTTTCTTAGTCACTAGGGAAAGAAATCTTGTGAATTTATGAGATTCACTTTTTATATAAAAGGTGATACAAAGAATCCAATTGAATTGAAGACAAGTTGAGGAGGACATAACTTGGATATCACTATAATTATGCCCTTCCTCAAACCTACTAAAATCACTTTACACAAAATGAATATAATAAAAATATAGAGAAAAAAAAAAAAAAAAAAGAAACCTCCAAAATTTCAATCTTGAAACCATTGTGATCATAGAACACCAAGTTGAAGAAGCCAAAAGCTCGTGGCTATAAACTATTGACTTGAATATCTCTCTCAAAAGGATCATGTAAATTAATTATATAAGCTAAGATTAAGGAAAAATGTTAGTTAGTTAGAGAATTAGAGCCAACAATGACCGAATCTAAAAAATTTTCTTGATGGGGTGGTGGGTTTTGTTCTTGGGTCTTGAGAACCAAGCAGCAAAGTCCATCTCTAGTGGGTCACTTTCCATTGAGATGATGACATTAACTAAGGGACCAACATTCTCATGGTATGGCTCCACCCTTTTCGAGATAATTTTACTCTTCTTTTTCTTTCTTCTTTGCTTTTTCCTTTCATTCTTTTTTTTTTTTTATAATTACTATTTACTTTATAGAAAAGAAAACAAAAAATGGAAGGAATTAACATTGAGTGAATTATATATGTGTCCAAACAAGTAAAAATTAAAAATTAAAGTTTCAAGAAAAAAAAAAAAAAGGGGAAAAAGCATTAAAAATTGTGGGTGGTGAGCCCATGAGGGGGTTGGAGGCCTTTTAGGCAGATGGGACCATACAGAAAACGACATGAAATTATTGAAAGCACAAACACTTCTGAAACAAAAATGGGGGGTGCTGATTTTGGAAGCGCTATATCGCCAAAGTGGTCCTCTACACGAGCTGGGAGTCCACGTGGCACGGCCGGCAAGGGGTGGCCCGGCCACGTGGGAATCGGTGGTCCAAAAGGATCAAGTGCTCTTCTATATGCACCACGTGTTCTAAAAGGATAGGTGACAGCCTGTAGGGGCTATAGAGCTTTGGACGAGATTTTGGAGATTTTTTTTTTTTTTTATTCTTTATATTTTTTGTAGTGTTTATGAATGAGTAGAAGTTGGTAGTGAAAAAAAAAAAAAAAAAAAAAAAAAAAAAAAACAGGGTGAAAAAACACAGAACTTTAGGACGGTGTATCAGAGAAAAAAAAAATTTATGATTTAATTTTGTATTGTTATATTACATGATTAGGATATTATAATGACACTAACGGAATTAAATATGTTAATTTTAATGTCGGAATCGTATTCTACTGATAGTATTTTTTTTTTTTTTATGTCGTATTATAAAATTATTTTGTAGGACTTAAAAAAGTGTTTTAAGCATCGTCTGTGCGTCTTTTTTTTTTTTTTTTTTTTTTTTTTGGGTGAAGTATGAGGAGAATACAAGAAGTACTCTTTTTAAGCTTTGGATGGACTTGTTTTTTTGTGGTATTGAGAGTGGTTTTTTTGGCTCCACTCCCATATGTTTCTTTTTTCCCCTTTCTCAATGGTCAATTTTGTTTGAAACTTCTCAATCACTGAAGCTTATCTCCAGTTATTATATGTAAAAAAAAATAATAATAATAATAAAAAAATCTAAAGAAAATTTTAGGATGATGACAAAATCCTGTAAAAATCTATGAAAGAAAATTTCTGATTTTTTTTTTCCTTGGATTTAAATCACATAATAAACTCATAAAAGCTGAAACTCTGGCGTGTGGAAATATGAAATATGGATTGTTGTTTTAGGGAACATCAATTTTTTTTTTTTTTTTTTTTTTTTTTTTTTGAATTTTCCAACCATGGCATTATTTTATGAAATCAACAAGTATCATGAATTATAGAAATGAAAAGCTTTTCTAGTTACAAAGATAAGTTTAGCCAATGGAAGTCATATTTATCTAAAATGATGAGGTTGGAACCTGATTTTGTTCTTTAAAAAAATAATAATAATAAAATAAAAAATAAAAAAAAAACCAAAATTTTTGATTGAAAGTGGAAAAAAAAAAAAAAAAATGATGTTGATAAGTGGAGTAGACCAAGCATATATAAAAAGGAAGAGGGGCATGGCAGTTAAAAAGAGAGCGACAGCATGTAAAAGCTGAACGTAATTGAGGTTCTGGTCCAGTTTAGATAAAATTCCCTTTAATATAAAAGCTGATAACTGCTTCATTCTAGTGTGGCATTGGCTGTCCCAGACCTACTTATTACTAGCCTTTCATTTGGGGCCCATGGTGCTAGTACCAATCTTCAATTTTGTAATTGGACCCAGCTAGCAACGGTTTAGTTTGGGCCTTTTCAGATTACGTGGGCTTTCTCTGGACTGTAACATCATCTAGCTTTATGGGCTTTGACAATTCTCATTGGGCCCGGAATTAGGACCCCGTTAGGTGTGCAGTTTCTTGATAACAGCAAACTTCACATTCTAGGTTGCTGTTGTTTTTAACCATAAATAAAATCTTGAGAAACCGTATAGAAAAAATTGAAAATTTACTTTTAAGAGTATATGAGTCTAGATCTTTATTCTTTATTTTTGATAAATACCATTTTGTTAGTATAATTATTTGACTAAAATAATTATGAATCAAGAGTAAAAAGAAAAGATTCTGACTTTGCACTTTAAAAGATATTTGTCAAACGGAAATGGTTTCTATGATTTTATGAAAACTTATTATTTATGTCATTCTAAATAATTTAATATTACTACAACCTGTTTAATTTTTCTTTATTGATTGAATGACAATTATTTATTTTTTAATAAAGTGACATAAATAATACTTTTTACTATTTCGGGTGGTATTTCTGATTTTTTTTCTCCAAAATCTTACCCCTACCAACCTTAACTCACCTAGATGGCTTGACCCCTTCTTCCACGCCGTCATCCCCCACCCTCTCTCTTAGAGAAGCAAGAATGGACCGGCCCGGTCCGTCCCGTCCCGTTCTCCTTAGGCCCACGCGGGCTGGGCTGGCCCAGCCCACAAATTTGATGAGCCGGGTCAGGCCGGCCCGTATAAGAATGACCTCGGCCCAACCCACACCACGTGCCAATTTTACGCGGGCCGTGTTGCGGGCCTTGATTAAACCGGCCCATCTTGGCCCATCATGAGTCTAGATGGACCAGCCCATCTAAACATGTAATTTTAAATTTTTTTATTTTTTATTTTTGAATTTTTAAACAAGTTAATAAATATATAAGTTTGAAAAAATGATATTTTATTTACGATTACCTCATTAAATAAAGATATTTCTAAGAAAAACCAGTGGAATAAAATCTTGATAAGGAGAAAAGAGTACAATAAGGATAATTATACATAAGATGTTTACAAAATTACTAAAAAAAAAAAGAAAAATATTATGGGCCTAGATGGGTTGGGCTGGGACGGGCCATTATGGGCCTAGATGGGCCGGGCTGGGCTGGCAAGCTCGGCCTGGCCCATGATTTTTCATGGGCCGTGCTGTGCCGGCCCACAGGCCGATATATGTGGGTCTAGCTCAGCCCACCAATATTTATAGGTTGGATCGTGCCTTGAACAGTAACGTGTCGTACCGGCCCAGCCCGTCACTATGTCAAGATGGGCCTTGGCTGGCCCGCGGGTCCCAACCCATTGTTGCATCTGTCTCTCTCTCATTGTCGTTGCCCACCATTTCTTTTCTTGCTGAACACCAACCGAAATTGACTGAAACAAATAGGTCGGAGACCAGCTGATTACCCTACTTAATTGGACGGTGCCCGATAACGCCAAATTGTACATATCTTAAAATTTTATAAAATTGGTTACATATACTTTTGAAGGCCAACAATGAATGGAAAATAATGGAGAAATGATTAATTAAGAAACGAAGATGGAAGAAGAAGAAAGGTGAGGATTTGATTAAGAATACTGAGATAATTGCAATCTTAAAGAAGGCGTGATTGTGATTAGTCATTTTTTTACTTAAAAAGTATTTATATAGCATAAAATTTTGAACCTTAGGAGTAATATGCATGCTAATAATAAATATCAGTATATTTGGACATAAATTTACGAACATGGTCAAATTTTCATTTCATAATAATTTTCTCGATCTAAGAGAGTGATACTAATTCAATCTATATACGGGCTTCACTTAAACGAGGGATCTTATTTGGGATGTCATGTATTTTAGAATTCAATTTGGCATAAAATTCAACTTCGAGGACCAACTCTAGAGGGATTAAAGAAAAAAAAAATTTTAGAGATGCATAATGAATTTAAATCTTTTGATAAAGAAGAGATGCTAGCATTACTATTTTTTTTTTTCACTTTTTGTCCAAAATTTCAAAAGAAGTAATGTAATTGTGGGATTGAATTTGAGACATCAAAGAGAGATGTGGATCAATTTCTGTAAGAATTCAGGTTTAGGGGCCCATGAATATCGTACTAAGTTTAGGGAGGGAAAAAGAATTTAGGAAGTATGATGAATTAACTAAACAAGAACTGTTTAGGTTTTTAGTAAAGGTGGGATCTAGGTATGCCTCCTATTTTGGGGTTTTCTAATTTTCCCTCTGTTTTTTTTTCGTTTTCAAGAAAAAAATGAAAATGTACAACGTTAAAAATTTTTAAAAACAAAAACAAAAACGTTTTTGTGAAAAAAAAAAAACGAAAAAAAGGTGTTTTCATTTCAATTTCATCCCCTTTTTTTTTCCATTTTCTTATTTTGTTTTTGATTAAAAAATATATTTATTTAAATATTATTATTTAATATATTTAATAATGTTATTTAAATAATTTTTAATAAAACATTTATTTAATATATTATTTAATATTTTAATAATATATTTATTTAATATTATTATTTAATATATTATTACATGTTTCAAAAATGAAACCACCAAACGTACATATTTTTTTTAAAACCGAAAAAAAAATAAAAAAAAACGATTCGGAAACTTTTTCATTTTCATTTTCAATCAGAAATTTGTCAAAAACGATCCTAAATTTTCCCTCTGTTTTTATGTTTTTCAATTTCATCCCCACGAAATGAAAAAAATGGAGCAAAAAGATTGCCCTAAATAGTTTCTAAAACATGTATTTTGATTTTAACAATTTGTCTCTTTTTATTTAAAAAAAAAAAAAAAAGATCGCATTTCTGTTTTCAAATGTCAAAATCAGTCGGATTTTGATTCTGAAGAAAACCATCAAAAATCGTCGGAGACTTCAACGGAGAAGGAGGTCAAGATCAACATTGCTATGAGAAGTAGGTCATAGATTGCATGGCATGTAGGAAAGATGTCGAGATCAGTACTGTCGCACAAAGAGGGAGGCTAGATATAATCTTTACGTGGATTAAAGAGGCCAGAGATCGGCTTCATTATCGATTAACATTTGGAACATGGGGGCTAGCTAGCATGAGCAAGCAAGAGAGAGAGAGAGAGAGAGAGAGAGAGAGAGAGAGATGGAGAAATGGAAAAAACCCTCATCATAAATATTTTAGTCATTTCATTCTTTGAAAATTGTATGTTTCAATTTTTTCTATAAAAGTGGCGTGTTTAAATAATACTTATAACACAATAGAAGTGGCATATCACAAACTCACCCAGAAAACTAGCGACTATTCTCAATATTTTGAGTGGACAACTTAATTAGTTTTTATATAACTAGATAAAAATAAGTTTCTTTATTTTATATATATATATATATATATATATATATATATATATATATATATGTGTGAAATCCGTCAATGACCACTCGGGAAAATATGATACACTAGGATGGAGTGGGGATTGAATTAATTTGAAAGGACGCTGGTTCGAACAGTTACTATATTGTTTAAAAAAAAAAAGTAGAATAATGAAGGCTAACCATAAAGCTATTATTCACAATCAAAGACCATTGATCATCTCCAATACAAATGTTAATATAAATTATATATTTATCATAAAAGAGTGTAATATAATATGTTGTTTTCATTTTTATTTTAATACATAATGCTATTTGAAATATTAAATCTACTTTTTCTCATAATTATTAAACTTCAAAAATTGTAAAAATAAACTTTTATATTTAAAATAATTAGAAAATATTTGCATTAATTACATGAAAAAGAAAACATTTCAACTAATAGCAATAAAATGTTAAAATTTCCATATGTTAAACTTGGTGGAAAATTTCCCATCAAATATAGCATATGAAAAATTTGACGTAACAAATAGCATTACATTGTATAGTGTCTTTTGCACTCAAATACTAAATTTGCAATTGACACATAAATTATAACATTGCATTAGAGATGCTCTAATTGTAAGAGTTTTGAAAGTCATCTAATATTGACATTACACTTTACTTTTTTTTTTACTAGATTTTTAACGTGCTTTGCACGTATTACGAGATACCTAAAGACTTTATTAATTACCAAATAATGAAAAATTCATTTACACAACTATTTAAGAATCTTTGAATTTATTTTATAAAGAAATATGTGTAAAGATAACTTTTGATAAGATAGAAATTACACGAAAAATAATTAATTATGGACACATTTGAAGAATATTATTTTTACTATTGACAAAAAATAAAATAGGAATACATGTGAAAAAAATTACTTTCATAAAAGTAAAGTGAGAAAATATATTTTAAAAAACACAAAAAATTAAAATGTAAAAAAAAAAAAACATTCAAAAAAACATTTAAAAAATAAAAATAAAGATAAAAAAGTAAAAAAAGAAGAAAAAAAAAGGGAACTAAGAGGAGAGGTTGCTACTTGGCAATTCCATTGAAAAGAACTTTTATGTTTGTTAGATTAGATTAGATATATTAGATAGATATAAAAATATAAAAATATAAAAACTACTTAAAAATAAAAAAATATATTTAAAAAACAAAAACATATAAAGATAAAAAAAAGTAAAGAATGGAAAAAAGTACGAGACAGCTCTGCCACGTAACAACCCCATAAAAAAAGTTTTTCTTTTAATATAGAGATTATTATTATTCATGAAATAATACCCTTTGACAATACGTCTCTTATATTCCGTACATATAAAGGAAGCAAGTCTACCCTATCTATTCTTAAAAGGACGAAAAAAGAACTATGTACTCTACCCAGTGATGAAGTCATAAATTATTGTAAGAGAGGGTTAATATCTTAAGGTCTGTTTGGTTCAGGGATTCAAATTATGTGATTTGAATTATTTTCGATTTACGTGTATTTTTTGTGAGAGAAACCACTGTAGCGAACCACGAATCATGATTCGAATCGGGGGACGAATTCCCTAACCAAACGGACCCTTAATTTCGATTAATCCGGGTTCTCCATTAATCATAAGTGTTGTTGAAAGAATCAAGTGCTTGATTGTTATTACGCTTTTTGTGGTTTTCCATGATTGGAATTAAGCGTATATTTGATGTGTTTTATTTTAGGATTAAACATTCTTTGTATGATAGGCCATTGGTGTTAGTATTAGTGTATGTATACTATTACTTTGAGGCATATATATATATATGACTTGACATTCTTTCCAGGAAATTAAAGCGCACACTTCGTTTTTTTTAAAGGGATATATATAATAACGAGAAAATTTAAGAAATTATAAGAAAATAATAGATTAAAAAATAAATACACTTTAATAAGTGATCCAAGTCAGTTTCGAAGAGATATATATTTCCAATTATTTAGAAATTTTAATTGAATTTTAATTTAAAAGGAAATAGAGTCAAGGTTCTATTGATCTTTTGGGGTTTATAGATAAGAGAAAAATGGACAAATATTCTTTAAAATGTATGAATTTAGATTTATACATTTTACTCTTAATTAGTATATCTTTTTTAGACAAATAACTACATTAATAAATAGATATTTATCAAAAATAAAAAGTAAAAATTTAGACCAAAAAATAAAAATCTAAACACATTTACTTTTAGTATAAGTTAAATAATTTTCTCTATATAAAAATTTAGTGTGTGTGTGTGTGTGTGTGTGTGTGTGTGTGTGTGTGTGTGTGTGTGTGTGTGTGTGTGTGTGTGTGTGTGTATGAGCTTAAAAAATAAAAGTAAAAAAAAAAATTATAAACATATATATATATATATATATATTTGCTACCTACCTACCTATAGTTAGAAGCCTGATTTTATTATTTGTAAGATATTCTTTTGAGCTTCTTCAAATATCCTATAAATAAGGGCTTCTAACTAGTACCTAGCTAGCTTTTATATATATATATATATATATATATATATATATATATAGATTTAGAACATCAAAAAGAATTTAGCTATGGCTGGATATCCAACATATTATCTTTAAAATAAAAAATACTATGACATGTATATTTAGTACTAACAAATTGCAAAAGATAAGTTATTGATTAGGTTACTCATGAACATCATGCTTGGCGCCACACAAGATAAAGGACCTTATATTGTTTTGAGGCTTATTATCCTTGAACCACTTCTTAATTGACCTCTTTCCCACACTCTCGTCTTTCATGGGTGTTAGTGCATTTTTGTGTTGGCTTATTTTTGGCAAATTGGTTGATAAGATTGGTTGGTATTGTAAATTGGTAGTCATCTTAAAAAAAGTTTGGTTGTCATGTTTATTGGCTGAAAATTAAGAGTGGACTTTCTGGAGCATTATGGCTGGCTCTTCTAAGGAAAGAATTGTGAGAAATATTGAGAATGATTGCCTTCTTACTGTCATTAGAGTTGGTGAGCTGATTTGTGGTATTAATGGAGGAGATATTACCTTTTGGGTGTGCTTATTGTCGGTGGGAGAGTGTTGCTGATTGTTGGATGAAAAATAAAGTGGTATGAGGGTTTGTCATGATGAGGGCAGAACGTGTAATGAACACATAGGGCTGAAAACAGAAAAGTTTCATTTATCCACGTGAGAATGAGATTGTAAGGCCAAGGATCACTTGATGCGTTGTGATGGATTGTGAGAACATATTTTGTATTGGTTCTTCGGAAGAAGATTTCATTGGTTTCGGGAGGAACCCATCAAGACGAGTGGTGCTCGCTGATCAAGTCTTCTAAGGAGGTTCTAGGCAACGGCAACATCTTCAAGGAGGGAGTCGTTGAGTGTGTAAGACCGTTCGGTCCTTTGTAATGTTTTGAACTTAGTGGATTGATCATTGTCTGGGCGTGTCCCCGCAGAGTAGGTGTGCGCACCGAACTGCAATATCATTTTTTTTTGTGTCCTTTACGTTTCTGCATTAGTTTCCTACTTTACTGTTTTACGGGTTTAATATCGAAACTTTCATTATAACAGTGTTACAGGAATGTGTTGTAACGCTTTCTGTGACACCAGTAACCAAAACAGACCTAACAATGGGGAAGTTGTAGCTTTTCAGGAATTCCCGCTTCGAATCGACATACTTTTCGCGGGAAATACAAGCTTTCTGAGCAGCGGAATCTGAAGAAGAAGAAGAAGTAGTTGTACTCATAGCTGCACAGATCATCTTCTTGTCCTGATTGATCTTATATAACTCTCTCAAGGAGCTGTACTTTTCTTTTTGTTCACGCAATTTATTAATTTATGTTCTTGCCTTCCCAGGCGCTTCTTCTATGACGTCCATATATTATTGTTTGCGGTGGAACTATCCTTCATTCGTCATCTTAGATATATATTTGACTTCTTTATATATGATTATAAAGACAATCCCTGATCCCTTGGCGGTGGAATTAAGTGGCGGAAGTAGAATAGGTTTCTGATTGATCTTCAGTACTTCTCCTAGCAGGATTCTATTTTCTTATTTTACTTTATTTTATTTATTTACGTAAACTCATGAAAATAAGTGAATTTTGGCCCAAAAAATTGGTTTGAATGGCTACACCTGTCCATGTTTGTAGAGCTTGAAAATAGCTTTGATTTGATATATGATAGGCCCAACAACGATTTCTGGATCAAAAATTATCGCTGTTTTCAGTCACAGTTCTCTGATTTTTTTTCCTCCGAAACTGATGAAAACAAGTGAATTTAGGCCAAAAAAATTGGGTTGGCCTTCTACGCCCTGCCACATTTGTAGAGCTCGAAAAGAGCTTTGATTTCGTATATTATATGCCCAATAACGATTTCTGGATCAAAATTTATGGCCATCTTCGGTCATACTTCTCCTATTTTTTTCCTCCAAAACTGAAGAAAACAAGTGAATTTTGGCCCAAAAATTGGGGTGGCGCGCAACACGTGGCCACGTTTGTAGAGCTCGAAAAGAACTTCGATTTGGTATATTATAGGCCCAACAACTATTTCTGTATCAAAAATTATGGCCGTCTTCAGTCACAATTCTCTGATTTTTTTCCTCCGAAACCGATGAAAACAAGTGAATTTTGGCCCAAAAAATTGGGGTAGCGCGCTACACCTGGCCACATTTGTAGAGCTCGAAATGAGCTTCGATTTGGTATATTATAGGCCTCGCAACGATTTCTAGATCAAAAGTTATGGCCGTCTTCAGTCACAGTTCTCTGATTTTTTTCCTCCAAAACAGTTGAAAACAACTGAATTTCAGCTAAAAAAATTGGATTCAGAGGCAACGCCCTGCCATGTTTGTAGAGCTCAAAAAGAGCTTCGATTTGGTATGTTACAGGCCCAGCAACGATTTCTGAAACAAAAGTTATGGTCGTCTTCAGTCATAGTTCTTTAATTTTTTTCCTCTGAAACTGATGAAAACAAGTGAATTTTGGCCCAAAAAATTGGATTGTACGGCTACACCCAGTCACATTTGAAGAGCTCAAAAAGAGCTTCGATTTGGTATATATTGGGCCCAGCAACGATTTCTGGAACAAAAGTTATAGCCATCTTTAGTCACAGCTCTCCAATTTTTTTCCTCTAAAACTGATGAAAACAAGTGAATTTTTGCCTAAAAAATTGGATTGGTGTTCTACGCCATGCCACGTTCATAGAGCTCAAAAATAGCTTCGATTTCGTATATTATAGGCCCAGCAATGATTTCTGGAGCAAAAGTTATGGTCGTCTTCAGTCACAGTTCTCTGATTTTTTTCCTCCGAAACTGATGAAAACAAGCAAATTTAGGCCCAAAAAAATTTGGGTAGCGCACTACACACGACCATGTTTGGAGACCTCAAAAAGAGCTTTGATTTGGTATATTATAGGCCCAACAACGATTTTTGCATCAAAAGTTATGGCCGTCTTCATTCACAGTTGATTAACGCCCAAAAGTGATGTTCACAAGTGGTCAATTGTAGCACAGAAGGGCGGCCGTATCCACAGAGAGATGAGAAAATAACAAGAATGATTAACAGAATAAGAGCGTTAGAGAAAAATGAATTAAGGAAAAAGAATAGTTTTTGAGAGTTTTGTTGCAAACATAATAAAAAGGAGAAAATCTGTATGAAGAAAATTCAATAATAAAAACGGTAAGGTGTCGAGAATCCCTAATGTTTCGTTCACTAATTCCAGTTTTGATTCACAAAATAGAGAACTGAATAGATTAAATCTCTATGTTGACTCCGGAAATATTATTATTATAAGTTATCTAAAATCGACAATATGTCAACTGACAATATTCCAGTAAAAGACAATTTGTAAAATAATTTAAATAACAAAACATTGCATTACAGAATTACATAAGAAAAGAGTGATTGAACTTATATAAAAATTGGCACACAATATTTTGAAAAGTAATAGAAAAATAGATGAGATTTAATTCATTCAGATGTTGAACTTTACAGCACAAGGAATCAAAACTCTGAATTGGTTCGCTCAACAGAAATTCATCTCTAACCTCACCAAAAGAACTCTAGCCTATCTTGCAAAACATTCTCACAAGTTCTAGAGAGAAAATATGAGACTGACAGCAAGACGACAGAAGACTCAATATTAAAAGCTTCTTAAAACCTTAGGCCAACCCCTCTATTTATAGTGTTCAGAGGTTGCCTGTCAAATAAGGCAATAAATTGTAAAACTAGAAAATTACAAAAGAAAAGGAAACAAAATAAAATTACACATAAATTAGGAAAAATTACATATTTAATTTGGGGAAGAAATCTGGTAATTTGCTCTGATTTTTGGGGAAGGAATTCGGATTCAGCACCAAAGGGGACACGTGTCGAAGCTTGGTTGGAGGAAAGGAATGAGCCGCCACGTGTCGCGCGTGGAGTGGAGGAAGGGCGCTGGCACGAAGTCAGAATGGGGGACAAGGTTGGACAGCTGTCACATGCCGAGAGGAGCTTGGGATGGCACGCTGACACACGACATCCACATTGCTGAGGAGTCGGACGCGCTGGAGAACGCGCGTGCATGGGACGCGCTCCTTGAGGGCGGGCGTACTGAGGACGCGTGCAAGGAAGAGTCGGGGAGCATGGAACGGCTGGGACCCACGCGGAGGGAAAAGAAGGTGGCTCGGCTCGGCACGGCGGACGCGGCTCTCACTCTGGCTCGTGTGGCTCAGCTGAAAGGCTTAAAAATATGGCTTTCCTGGCTTTTTCTTGTGTAGCTTTTTACATTGCTTTCATCAATAAATAATTAAGCAAAAACTAAACAAATTCTAATTAAAAATATTATGAATAAAAATAATGGAATTGCTTAATTGAAGCTTAAATATTCTAATATTATATAAATCAAAAGCAGTACTTAGGGTGCATTTTCATGCACTAATCAACAGTTCACTGATTTTTTTCCACCGAAACTAATGAAAACAAGTGAATTTTGGCCCAAAAAATTGGGTTGTCATTCTACGCCCTACCACATTTGTAGAGCTCAAAAAGAGCTTCGATTTGGTATATTATAGGCCCAACAACGATTTCCGGATCAAAAGTTACTGCCATCTTCAGTCACAGTTCTCTGATTTAATTCCTCAGAAATTGATGAAAACAAGTGAATTTTGGGCCAAAAAATTGGGTTGAAAGGCTACACCCGGTCACGTTTGTAGAGCTCGAAAAGAGCTTTGATTTGGTATATTATAGGCCCAACAACAATTTCTGGATCAAAAGTTATGGTCGTTTTCAGTCACAGTTCTCTGATTTTTTTCCTCCGAAAGTGATCAGAACAAGTGAATTTAGCCCCAAAAAATTGGGTTGGCCTTCTACGCCCTGCCACATTTGTAGAGCGCGAAAAGAGCATTAATATGGGATATTATATGCCCAGCAACGATTTCTGGATTAAAATTTATGGCCGTCTTCAGTCACAGTTTTCTGATTTTTTTTCCTCTGAAACTGATGAAAACAAGTGAATTTTGGCCAAAAAATTGGGTTGGCACGCTACACACGGCCATGTTTTTAGAGCTCGAAAAGAGCTTCGATTTGGTATATTATAGGCCCAACAACGATTTCTGGATCAAAAGTTCTGGCCGTCTTCAGTCACAGTTCTCTGATTTTTTTACTCAGAAACTGATGAAAACAATTCCAAAAAATTGGGTTGAAAGGCTGCACCTGGCCACGTTTGTGGAGCTCGAAAAAAGCTTTGATTTGGTATATTTTAGGCCCAGTAATGATTTCTGGATCAAAAGTTATGGCCTTTTTTAGTCACTGTTCTCTGATTTTTTTTCCTCCGAAACTGATGAAAACAACTGAATTTCAGCCAAAAAAATTGGATTCACAAGCATCACCCTACTATGTTTGTAGAGCTCGAAAAGAGATTCGATTTGGTATACTACATGCCCAGCAACGATTTCTGGATCAAAAGTTATGGTCTTCTTCAGTCACAGTTCTTCAATTTTTTTCCTCCGCAACTAATGAAAACAAGTGAATTTTGGCCAAAAAAATTGGGTTCTAGGGCTACACCCGGCCACGTTTGTAGAGCTAGAAAAGAGCATCGATTCGGTATATTATAGGCCCAGCAACGATTTCTAGATCAAAAGTTATGGCCGTCTTTAGTCACAGTTCTCTGATTTTTTCCTCCGAAACTGCTGAAAACAAGTGAATTTTGGCGCAAAGAATTGGGTTGGCAGGCTACAGCAGGCCACGATTGTGGAGCTCGAAAAGAGCTTCGATTTGGTATATTATAGGCCCAGCAACAATTTCTGGATTAAAAGTTATGGCCGTCTTCAATCACAGTTTTCTGATTTTTTATCCTCCGAAATGAATTAAACAACTGAATTTCAGCCCAAAAAGTTGGATTCATGGGCAACGCCCTACCATGTTTGTAGAGCTCGAAATGAGATTCGATTTGGTATATTATAGGCCCAGGGAAGATTACGGGATCAAAAGTTATGACCGTCTTCAGTCACAGTTCTCTGATTTTTTTTTCCTCCAAAATATATGAAAACAAGTGTTTTTAGCCCAAAATTTTTGGTTAGCAGGCTACGCCCAGCCACGTTTGTAGAGCTCCAAAAGAGCTTCGATTTGGTATATTATAGGCCCATCAACGATTTCTGGATCAAAATTTATGGCCGTCTTCAGTCACAATTCTCTGATTTTTTTTCCTCCAAAATGGAAGAAAACACGTGAATTTAGGCCTAAAAAATAGGGTTGGCCTTCTAAGCCCTGCCACATTTATAGAACTCGAAAAGAGCTTCGATTTGGTATATTATATGTCCAGCAACGATTTCTAGATCAAAATTTAGGGCCTTCTTCAGTCACAGTTCACTGATTTTTTTCCTACGAAACTGATGAAAACAAGTGAATTTTGGAACAAAAAATTGGATTGCCATTCTACGCCCTACCACGTTCGTAGAGCTCGAACATAACTTCGATTTGGTATAATATCGGCCCAGTAACGACTTCTGGAGAACCATTTATGGCCATCTTCAGTTACAGTTTTCTGATTTTTTTCCTCCGAAACTGATGAAAACAAGTGAATTTCGGCCCAAAAAATTTGTTTCAATGGCTACACTCGGCCATGTTTGCAGAGCTCGAAAAGAGTTTTCATTCGGTATATTATAGGCCCAGCAACAATTTCTGAATCAAAAGTTATCGTTGTTTTCTGTCAAAGTTCTCTGATTTTAATTTAGGCCAAAAAAATTAAGTTGGCCTTCTATGCCCTGCCACATTTGTAGAGCTCGAAAAGTGATTTGATTTCGTATATTATATGCCCAGCAACGATTTCTGGATCAAAATTTATGGCCATCTTCGGTCATAGTTCTCCGATTTTTTCCTCCAAAACTGATGAAAACAAGTGAATTTTGGCCCAAAAAATTGGGGTGACGCACTGCATGTGGCCACATTTGTAGAGTTCGAAAAGAGCTTTGATTTGGTATATTATAGGCCCAGCAAGGGTTTCTAGATCAAAAGTTATGGTCGTCTTCAGTCACAGTTCTCCGATTTTTTTCCTTTGAAACTAATTAATATAAGTGAATTTTGGCCCAAAAAATTGGGGTGGGCGCTACACCTGGCCACGTTTGTAGAGCTCAAAAAGAGCTTCGATTTAGTATATTATAGGCCCCGCAACAATTTCTGGATCAAAAGTTATGGCCGTCTTCAGTCACAGTTCTCCGATTTTTTTCCTCCGAAACAGTTGAAAACAATTGAATTTTAGCCAAAAAAATTGGAATCACTGGCAACGCCCTGTCATGTTTGTAAAGCTCGAAAAGAGCTTCGATTTGGTATATTACAGGCCCAGCAACGATTTCTAGATCAAAAGTTATGGTCGTCTTCTGTCAAAGTTTCTCAATTTTTTTCCTCTGAAACTGATGAAAACAAGTGAATTTTGGCCCAAAAAATTGGATTGTAGGGTTACATCCTCTCACATTTGTAGAGCTCAAAAAGAGCTTCAATTTGGTATATTATAGGCCCAGCAACGTTTTCTGGAGCAAAAGTTATGGCCGTCTTCAGTTATAGTTCTCTGATTTTTTTTCCTCCAAAACTGATGAAAACAAGTGAATTTTGGCCCAAAAAATTGGTTTGAATGGCAAGACACGATTTCTGGCCTTGCACGCCCTACCACATGTGTAGAGGTCCAAAAGATGTTCGATTTGGTATATTATATGGCAAGCAACGATTTTTGGATCAAAATTTGTGGCCGTCTTCAGTCACAGTTCTCTGATTTTTTTCTTTCGAAACTGATGAAAACAAGTGAATTTAAGCCTAAAAAATTGGGGTAGCACGCTACACACGGCCATGTTTAGAGAGCTCAAAAAGAGCTTCGATTTTGTATATTATAGGCCCAGCAACGATTTTTGCATCAAAAGTTATGGTCGTCTTCATTCACAGTTCATCGATTTTTTTCCTCCGAAACTGATGAAAACAAGTGAATTTTGGCCCAAAAAATTGGGTTGGCATTCTACGCCCTGCCATATTTGTAGAGCTCGAAAAAAGCTTTGATTTGGCTTATTGTAGGCCTAGTAACAATTTCTGGATCAAAAGTTATTGTCGTTTTTAGTCACACTTCTCTGATTTTTTTCCTCAGAAATTGATGAAAACAAGTGAATTTTGGCACAAAAAATTGGATTGAAGGGCTACCACCGGTCATGTTTGTAGAGCTCGAAAAGAGATTTGATTTGGAATATTATAGGACCAGCAACGATTTCTAGATCAAAAGTTATTGCCGTTTTAAGTCATAGTTCCCTGATTTTTTCCTCCAAAACTGATGAAAACAAGTGAATTTACGCCCAAAAAATTGCGTTGGCGGGCTACGCTCTGCCACGTTTGTAGAGCTCGAAAAGTGCTTTGATTTGGTATATTATAGGCGCAACGATTTCTGGATCAAAAGTTATGGCCGTCTTCAGTCACAGTTCTCCAATTAGTTTTTCTTCCGAAACTGATGAAAACAAGTGAATTTTTGCCCCAAAAATTTGTTTGGCAGACTACGCCCCGGCCTGTTTGTAGAACACGAAAGGAGCTTCGATTTTGTATATTATAGGCCCAGCAACGATTTCTGGATCAAAAGTTATGGCCGTCTTCACTCACAAGTCTCTGATTTTTTTCCTCCGAAACTGATGAAAACAAGTGAATTTTAAGCCAAAAAATTGGTTTGGCGGACTATGTCATGCCACATTTGAAGAGCTCGGAAAGAGCTTCAATTTGGTATATTATAGTCCCAGCAACAATTTCTGGATCAAAAGTTATGACCATCTTCAGTTATAGTTCTCTGATTTTTTTCCTCCAATACTGATGAAAACAAGTGAATTTTGACCCAAAAAATTGGGTTCGCGGGCTCCCCCTGCTACGTTTGTAGAGCTCAAAAAGTGCTTCGATTTGGTATATGATAGGCCCAGTAACGATTTCTGGGTCAAAAGTTATGGCCGGCTTCAGTTACAGTTCTCTGATTTTTTTTCCTTCGAAACTGATGAAAACAAGTGAATTATTGCCCAAAAAATTGGGTTAGCGGACAACGTCCTGGCACGTTTGTAATAGGCCTAGCAATGATTTCTAGATCAATAGTTATGACTGTCTTTAGTCACAGTTCTCCGATTTTTTTCCATCGAAACTGATGAAAAAATGTGAATTTTGGCCCCAAAAATTGGATTGGTGGACTACACCCTAGCATGTTTATAAAGCTCGCAAGGAGCTTCGATTTGGTATATTATGGGCCCAACAACGATTTCTGAATTAAAAGTTATGACCGTCTTCAGTCAGAGTTCTCCGATTTTTTTTCCTCCGAAACTTATGAAAACTAGTGAATTTTGGCCCAAAAAAATTTCATTGGTCGTCAACGCCCAGTCACCTTTGTAGAGGCTGAAAAGTGTTTCGATTTGGTATATGATAGGCCCAGCAACGATTTCTGGATCAAAAGTTATGCCCTTCTTCAGTCACAGTTCTCCGTTTTTCTTTTCCTCCGAAACTGATGAAAACAAGTGAATTTTGGCCAAACAAATTGGGTTGGCGGGCTATGCCCTTCCATATTTGTAGAGCTTGAAAACAGCTTCGATTTGGCATATTATGGGCCCAGCAACGATTTTTGGATCAAAAGTTATGGCCTTATTCAGTCACAGTTCTCTGATTTTTTTCCTCCGAAACTGATGAAAACATGTGAATTTTAGCCTAAAAAGTTGTTCTAGCGGGCTACGTCGTTCCACATTTGTAGAGCTCGAAAAGAACATCGATTTGATATATTATAGGCCCAGTAACGATTTCTAGATCAAAAGTTATGGCCGTCCTCAATCACACTTCTCTGATATTTTTTCCTCCAAAACTGATGAAAACAAGTGAATTTTGGCACCAAATAAAAGGTTGGCGGACGACGCCCTGGCACGTTTGTAGAGCTTGAAAGGAGCTTCGATTTGGTATATTATATGCCCAGTAACGATTTCTGGATCAAAAGTTATAGCCGTCTTCAGTCACAATTCTCTGAATTTTTTCCTCCGAAACTGATGAAAACAATTGAATTTTGGCCCCAAAAATTAGGTTAGCGGACTATGCCCTGGCACATTTGTAGAGCTTGAAAAGAGCTTTAATTTGGTATATTATTGGCCCAACAACAATTTATGGATCAAAAGTTATGGCCGTCTTCAATCGCAATTCTCTGATTTTTTTTCCTCTGAAAATGATGAAAACAAGAGAATTTTTACCCCAAAAATTGGGTTGGTGGACTACGCCCTGGCACTTTCGTAGACCTTGAAAGGAGCTTCGATTTGGTATATTATTGGTCCAGCAATGATTTCTGGATCAAAAGTTATGGCCGTCTTCAGTCACAGTTCTCCGCTTTTGTTTCCTCGAAACTAATGAAAATAAGTAAATTTTGGCCCCAAATATTGGATTAGTGAACAACGCCCTGGCACGTTTGCAGAGCTCGAAAGGAGCTTCAATTTGGTATATTATAGGCCGAGCAACGATTTCTGGATCAAAAATTATGGTCGTCTTCAGTCACAATTATCCGATTTTTTTTTCCTCCGAAACTGATGAAAACAAGTGAATTTTAGCCCAAAATATTGGGTTGGCCGTCTATGCCCTATCACCTCTGTAGAGCCCGAAAAGTGCTTCGATTTGGTGTATTATAGGCCTAACAACGATTTCTGGATCAAAAGTTATGGCCCTCTTCAGTCACATTCCCCGATTTTTTTTCCTTCGATACTGATGAAAACAACTGAATTTTGACCCAAAAAATTGGGCTGACGAGCTTCGCCTTGGCATGTTTATAGAGCTCGAAAAGTGCTTCGATTTGGTATATTATAGGTCCAGCAATGATTTTTGGATCAAAAGTTATGGCCTTCTTCAGTCACAGTTCTCCAATTTTTTTCCTTCCCAAACGGATGAAAACAAGTGAATTTTGGCCCAAAAAATTGGGTTGCTGGGCGACGCCCTACCACGTTTGTAGAGCTCGAAAGGTGCTTCGATTTGGTATATTATAGGCCCAACCACGATTTCTAGATCAAAAGTTATAGCCGTCTTCAGTCACAGTTCTCTGATTTTTTTCTCCAATACTGATGAAAACAAGTGAATTTTGGCCCAAAAAATTGGTTTGCGGGCTATGTCGTTCCACATTTGTAGAGGTCGAAAAGAGCTTCAAGTTGGTATATTATAGGCCCAGTAACGATTTCTGGATCAAAAGTTATGACCATCTTCCGTCACTGTTCTCCAATTTTTTTTTCCTCCGATACTAATGAAAACAAGCGAATTTTGGCCCAAAAAATTGGGTTGGCGGGCTTTACCCTTCCACGTTTGTAGAGCTCAAAAAGTGCTTCGATTTGGTATATTATAGGCCCAGCAACGATTTCTGGATCAAAAGTTATGGTCGTCTTCAATCACAGTTCTCAGATTTTTTTTTCCTCTGAAATTGATGAAAACAAGTGAATTTTGGCCCAAAAAATTGGGTTGGCGGGCTACGCCCTGCCACATCTGTAGAACTCAAAAAGTGATTTGATTTAGTATATTATAGGCCCAGTAACGATTTCTGGATCAAAAGTTATGGCCGTCTTCAGTCATAATTCTCCAATTTTTTCCTCCGAAACTGGTGAAAACAAGTGAATTTTCGTCCCAAAAATTTTGTTGGCGGACGACGCGCTGGCATGTTTTTAGAGCTCGAAAGGCGCTTCGATTTGATATATTATAGGCACAGCAACGATTTCTGGACCAAAAGTTTTGACTGTCTTTAGTCACAATTGTCCGATTTTTTTCATCTGAAACTGATGAAAACAATTGAATTTTCGCCCGAAAAATTGGGTTGGCGGATTATGCCCTAGAACGTTTGTAGAGCTCAAAAAGTGCTTGGATTTGGTATATTATAGGCCCATCAACGATTGCTGAATTAAAAGTTATGGTTGTCTTTAGTCACAGTTCTCTGATTTTTTTCCTCCGATACTGATGAAAACATGTGAATTTTAGCCCTTTTTTTTTTTGCAGGCTACGTCATTTCACATTTTTAAAGCTTGAAAAGAGCTTCGATTTGGTATATTATAAGCTCAGTAACAATTTCTAAATCAAAAGTTATGACTATTTACATACAGTTCTATGATTTTTTTTTCCCTGAAATTGATGAAAACAAGAAGAGTAGCTTAATGTTAATTGGAACTAAACAAACATCCCAATAGTCATCATAAAACTCAAAATCAATCGAGGTAAGGTGTTCCTATGTGGAAGGTTGCGCTAATTGATACATTGCTTACTCAAATCTTGGAGTGGTGCTAGCGCTAAAAAGGTGTTCGAGCACCCACTACTACATAAAAGGCCTTAGAAGTCAAAAAAAAAAAAAAAAAGTTTAGAAAGTACGTCCCCTTTATAGGAACGTTGCCTTCAAGCGACGTTTAAAGTCTGTCCTACGTGTGCATGCAAGGCTTACTCCCTCGTGTTAACACTACATGATAGTTAAATACAAAAAGTATTTTTATTATTTGAAATAGTATCACGCATTAGAGTATAAATTAAAATAGCATATTGAATATGCCATTTTCACATTGTAGGTGGTCTAATAACAACAATACATTTTCTTTTGTCTGAGCAAAAAAAAAAAAAAAAAAAAAAAAAAAAAAAAAGTTTTTCTACGGTCTTTTAGCACTACATGCAGGTTACTGTAGTTAATCAAAGGGAGAAAAAAAAATAGGTCAAGATTTGAGATGAATTAAAATTAATAGGCCAATAGTTTACATAAGTTAATAAATAGGCTAAATTACTGCTTTTGTCCATAATTTTTCTGGTTATAAATTATAACTTGACAAGTTATTATCCATAATTGTCCATAACTTGTCTGGTTATAAATCATAACTTAATAAGTTTGTCCATAACTTATCTAGTTATGAATCATAACTTGATAAGTTATGACCTATTAATTTTTATAACTAAAAATTGACCTATATACTTTCTTAAGCTTTTTATATTGGTTTATTTTTTACTATTTCCCTTAATCAAATTTAAGACTCAATTTAGTAAATAGGTTCGGGAACGGTGTGGCTTTTTATTGAAACATGTGGTTTAGGTCAAACATTATAGGGATGTTTGGTTGGGGGATTCGTCCCCCGATTCGAATCATGATTCGTGGTTCGCTACAGTAATTTCTCTCACAAAAAATACACGTAAATCAAAAATTGTTCAAATCACATGATTCGAATCCCTGAACCAAACGGCTCTCTATACTAAGTATTGATGTAAATATAGTCTTGAGCTCTAGTTCGGGCTGCCCGGTCGAACGAGATTTTTAGACCGACACAGCCTGGCCCTAGATGAATAGTTGGCCCAAGCCACTCCTAAAGCTCGATACGTTATGGCGTCAATTGAACTCAAAATCTCGGTCCAGCCCAACCCGGACACTAAAGTAGGCTGAGCCTGGGCCAACGATAATGGGCTAGTACTCTTCAAATTTCAGTTCAAGTAGCTTCTACGATACTTGGGAATAATTAAAGATATAAATAAATAAACTTTGAAAGGAACTTGAACTTAGAAGCAACCGACCACGATAACATAAATAATGCACGAGCACATATGCATGTCATAAAAAGATCGTATATCTATGAATAAAATAAATAAAAAAGAAAAAGAACTAGATAGGACTGAAATTTGAAAATATATTCTGAAGAATAAATCGTGTAGCACGCTCAAACATCAACGGGAATTAGCAGGATCACTCTCAATTAAATCGGTATCCCAGTAACTCATAATTTTTTTTATCGTAACTACTTAACATTATTTGATAATTGAAAAAAGAAAAAAGAAGTAATTTACAAAGAGTTGAAATTACAACTCCAGCAGAGCAATATCAAATGTAAAACGCTGGAGACTGCAACGAACCAACAGAAAAACGTTGTTGGATTGATAAAATGCCTAAATCATGTTATATATCCTAGAGAAAGAAGTAAAAATTAATAAAAACACCAACAATCTATAAATCACGTTTATTTGAAAATAATGCATGATCCAACTTGTGTAAAATTCTAAGAAAATTCTAAGAACCTTGAACTTGAACATCTTGTACTCTTGTAATCACGGTTCGAAAATCATTAATTAGTCAAGAACATAAGGCTTGGCCGTGCACAAAATCATGAACCTTATAGGGTTTTGGGGCTTGTTATTCTTGAACCACTCCTTTGTTTTTCTTCCCACACTTTGTTTCTTCGTAAACTTGTAGCTTCTCAGAAATTCCTGCCTCGAAGCGAAGTACTTCTCGCGGGAAATACACGCTTTCGCAGCAGCAGAGTCTAAAGAATTAGTGATGAGAACAGCAGAGTTCTTCTCGTCTTCTTCCATTGGTTCTTCTTCATGCCATTGGGCAAACCCTACTTGTGCTACTGCTTCACGGGCGACCAAGGTATTCATCATCTTGATATTCGGATTCTAATCTGCTTCTTTACTTAATAATTAGCACCGTTTCTCTCTACTATAATTAAGGAGCTTTTTCTCTCTAATTATGAATTTCATCAGCTCCATCACATATATATTATAATCCCTATTCGAGGTGTAATTAAGAAAGAGATTAGATTTACGATTGATGTCAACTTATTCTCCTAGCAGGAGTCTATTTTGTTTTTCACTATCTCAAGTGCGTGCCACAGTTACGGTTTATGTTCTCAATTAATAAGCTTCCTTTTTTTTTTTTTTTTTTTTTTACTTTTTAAAATAATTGTAAAACAAGCGGTCTTTTATTTTTAAGATAAATAACTGGAATAGGACTATGCAATTATCTGCATGTCCTTGTCCTAGAAGGATTCCAATTACTACTTTTGTCAGGACATGAATTGAAATGAAATTTAGTCAGTGTACATTTAAAATTGGATTACCGCTAAGTATACGAAAGATTAGGATTATCGCTTGCTACACACATATATACATATATTCAAATTTATAACATGCAAATCAAATAATAGTAAAACATATGGTGCGCATTATATAGTAAATTGTAGTAAAATTTGACTAACTGATGCAGGATTATGTGTCGTTTGTCTTTATTTTATTTGCTGTGTTGTCGTTTGCTTTCTTTCCTTCTTTGCTCAATGTCGTTGTTGTGGCTGTGTCCACTTATGTCATGTTTGTCGTTTCTTATGTAATGGGCTTTGTGAACCCTGCATTTTGGATATTAGATATGATATAAAAGGGGGCAGGAAAGCTGAATACGGTAGCTTCCTCTTTCAGCCAAAAAAAACATACCTGTGTTGATTTCTTTCTGCAGCTCGTATCTAACGAGTTCCCTTCAATCCAACTTGATTGCTGCGCCACTAACCCCTTAGGTTGCTATAGAGGCTGTGTTTGGTGAGTGCGATTAATTCTTGGAGGAGAATATAAAGCTATCCATTATCCGTAGTTTAGTATGCAAAAGGAGTACTATGATATTGTATCGGTTGGTATCTTCTTTACTGATCACGACTAAATTTTGCTTATGGTTCTCTACCTGCGCTTAGAATTTAACATCCTGTTAAATGTTTAACGATGCAGTGTCGTCACTAAAAATTTCATTGCTAAAGCCGCTGATTCTTGTAGTGTGCTCATGACACAAAGGAAGGAAGCTGAGATCAATGTTGTACGAACAATGAGGTCATGATAGATAGCGTGGCACATAGCAGGAAGAAGAGCGAGCGAGATTAGCGTTGCACGAATGAGAAGGCTATATTGCATGGAGGAAGGAGGCAAGATATACCTCAGTGTGGGTTGGCATCTTGAACATGGTGACTAGATTGGGCCATAGTGTGCTTCACTTTTGATGTCGGTAATTCGTGTGTGTGTGTGTGTGTGTGAGAGAGAGAGAGAGAGAGAGAGAGAGAGAGAGAGAGAGAGAGAGAGAGAGAGAGAGAGATTAATCTCTAATAGATATTTAAGTCATTTTATTCTTAAAAATGGCGTGTATCAAGTTTTCCTATAAGAGCAGTGTGTAAATACCAACAGTATAAAATTGGTATTTTTCACAAATTAACTCAGCGAGATGCATGTTATAAAAAGAGTATGTATATCCATGAACAAAAATAATCCTCATATATATATATATATATATATATATATATCTCAAAAGCCTCATCCCTACAAAAAATTAAATGAAAGAGAGAGATCTAGCTAGGGCTGAAATAATTGAAAATAAATTTTGAAGAAATCATGAGCATGAATAAGTTTTAAGAAAAAATAAATCGAGGGGATAACAGAAAATATGACCCCTTTAGGAGCCCAATTTTCATAAATGTCCGCGGTTTTTGAGTCCTTTTTTTTTTCTTTGTTCATATTGACCATCAATGTTGCCTTTTGGGGTTTTTTTTCACGGTCTATCAATCAGTAATTGACCACTGTTTATTACTGATTGACTAAAGCACTATTTTAACCTCAGTCTATCACTGATTAATCTCGGCTATCATGTTGATTGACTGCAATTTGTAACTGATTGTCTTAAAAAAGGTCATTATTGTAATTTTGAAAAAGATAGGTCGTCTACTTAAATAAGGGTTATAAATGGGCCATGGCGCAGCCTAATTTCCCTAAATCGAGTAGCACCCTCAAACATCAAGGAGAGGTAGTAAGATCAATCTCGAAATTAAATTGGTACCCCAAACTCATTTAATTTTTCATCACAACTTCTTAACTTTATTAGAAAATAATAAAAAAGAATTTACAAATAGCTGAAGTTACAGCTCTAGCAGATTATTATTTAATGACTAACAAAAAACACAAAACACCTAAGAACATAACAAGGTATGTAATTCTTGGAACATCCGTGGATCTTCCTTTTTCCTTAAGAGCTGAAAGTGCCTTGTTACATGAGTGAATAAAAAATAAAAAAAAATAAAAAAATTCTTCTAATGCGAAAAAAAAAATCTAAAAAGAAAAAATACTGCATGATCCAAATTTTGTAGATGTCTAATAACCTCGAACTCGAGCATGTTGTAGTCTTGTAATCTGGATTTGAAGGTGATAATTAGTCACGAACATAAGGCTTGGCCATGCACAAAATCTCAAACCTTATAGGGTTTTGGGGCTTATTATTCTTGAACCACACCTTTGTTTTCCTTCCTACACTCTCTTCCTTCGTCAACTTGTAGCTTCTCAGGAATTGCTGCCTCGAAGCAAAGTACTTTTCGCGGGAAATACGAGCTTTCGCGGCAGCAGAGTCTAAAGAATTAGTAGTGATCATCACAGCAGAGATCTTCTCGTCCTGATCTTTCAATATTGGTTCTCCTTCATGCCCTTGGGCAAACCCTACTTTCACTACAGCTTAATGGGCGACCAAAGTATTAATCATCTCGATATTCAGATTCTTATCTGCTACTCTAATTAATTAACAATTAGCACAGTTTTTGCTTTACTATAAGGAGGTTCTCTCTAAATATGAATTTCATCATCTCCATCACATGCATATTATATAGATAATCCCTATTGGCGCTGTAATTAAGTAAGAAAGTAGATTTCTGATTGATGTGTACTTCTTCTCCTAGCAGAAGTATATTTCTCTTTTTTTTTTTTCTCCCTTAAAAAGTGTTGGCTATAGTAATTTTTTTGCATACATTTTTTTTTTTTTTTCATTTTGGTGTGATTTTAACTAAATCTACATAAAACATGAAATAAAACAATAGGAAAAAGAAGTAATGTATGGTGAGTGAGGTGGTTCTGTTTCCAAAAAGAGAGGTCTAGGAAAAAGCAAAACCATGATCACCCCTTATGCATGAGAGAGCGGATGGTTTGGACTAGAAATTTGGTGGGTTGATGACGCGGCACACAAATAGCGGGGCTAGATGAGGCGAGACGGGGCAGTTTGACGGTTTTTTTGTGCAACCTTATATGAAAGTACACCTATTGCAATATGATTGATTAAAAAAACCTAATTAATCTAAAATTAGTTATCAATGTCAGAATATTAGTTGACATCTACACTTTCATATCTACGCTTTTAATTCGAGTTGAGATTTGATTTTATGAGATTTGTTTGTGAGAGTACGAAACTTCATTCTAAACTCGAATTCAAACCGTCCGAAATAGTATGTGATTTTAACCAAATTTACATAAAAACATATTATATTACAATTGCATGCTCCAATATTATAAACAATTTAATGTTTTGCGCCCACTAGTCCTCAGAAATTCAAGTATTAATGTATGATGTGATCTTATTTATTGTCCTCAAAATTTTACTTGAAAATTCTGTAAGAGAATTTTGGAATGGGACGGACATTCTCATATCAAAGATTCATCCTTAATCCAATCTTCTCTTTAGGTCCTTTGCATCCAATCTTCCGTTTTTGGGTCCTTTGAATCATGAAATTCCGAGAATCAAAAATAATTCAAATCACATAATTTAAATCCCTGAACTAAACAGATCATTTCTTTGTGCTTTTTCAGTGATTTGACTTTTGTCCTCTAAAATATGCCTCTTTCTCTAACAAAAATTCACGCTTCTTATTTAATAAAATATACAAGTTATAGGGCCTTTCTTTAATAAGGTCACTTTACGAGTAAAAAATAATTTTAACTGTTAAATTGTTGAATCTATATAGCCGCCTCTACAGTCTACTGTACTGTATGGTCACTGGTCATGAGATTTGTCAAATTTTCTTCAAGAACATAGTTATTGTACTGAATTTTCAATCAGATGGGACAGCGTACTGATTTCTTTTAAACACACGTACATACCATATTTCATCGATGTTAATGATAAAAAACAAAAAAAAATCTTTCGGGAGTTTTTCCGCTAGGATCATCTAATCGATTAGAAGAACTGCAGTTTCGAAAAAGTATAAGAATGAACAAGTTTTTTGTACATCTTACTGAAAATAAGAACTAATTTTTAATACTTTGTTTTGAGAAAATCTCATTTTAATATCTTATTATATTAAAATTTGAGTTTGATATTTACTATTTTTAAAAATTTCATGCATAATTTCTTGAATTTTTAGATAATTTTTTTATACTACGGAGTGATTTTTAGAATATTAAAAGATAAAATTACTCTTATTGTAAAAATTTATCTATTGATCAAAATTTAAAAAAAAAAAGATTTTGAAAAAAGATTTTGAAGAGAGGAAATTTTAAAAGATGATTATGCTCTACATATATAATAATTTCTAAAATCTTTTTTTCTGTTAAAATTTTAGTTAAATGAATTTTTATAATAAGGATAATTTTATCTTTTTGTGTCTCAAAAATGACTCTAAAATACTAAAAAAAAATTTAAAAAAATCAAAATATTGATATAAAATTTTTAAAAATAGAGAGTACTAAATTTAAATTTCCATGTAACAAAGGATGCTAAAATGAATTTTTCCCATTTATTTTTTCAAGATTTACTAAAAAATTCCCAATTTTTTAAACGCTTAAAAAATAAAATCTGTTACTTAACACCTAATAAAACGAGAAAAGCTATAATGAATAAAAAAATTTTAAGCCTTATGCAATGACTGACAAATAAGAAATTTTTATCCGGAAAAAAATATGTACTATAATTTTACTCTTGGCTCAATTTTAGCATTTCTAATGTAATATTATAATTTATGTATCAATTATAAATTTAATATTTGAATATAAAAAATAGCTTTTTAATATAATATTATTTATTATGTTAAATTCTCATATGCTATATTTTATGACAAATTTCTTACTAAATATAACATATTAAAAATTTGACATTTAATTGCTATTTGTTGTGATGTTTACTTTTTATACAATCAATGTAATTTTTATATTTTTAAATTATTTTAAAAATAAAAGTTTACATTTATAATTTTAAAAACTAAATAATTATGAAAAAAATAAATTTAGCATTTTAAATAGTATTATGTGTTGAAATAAAAATAAAAATAACATATTATGTTGGAACAAAAATAAAAATAATATATTATATTATATTTTTTGATATTATATATATAATTAATATTAATATTTATATTGAAGATAATATGTATTGTATGGAGAATGAGCAAACAAAGCATTAGTGAAAGTTTTCCATCATTGACGTTGGCTGCCACTTGCGAGCTCATCATTTAAAGTTTGAATTTATACCCTATTGGAATTTTTTTTTTTAGTAAAATTTTTTTATATTCTATCAAAATACATTTTATATTTTACAGAATATTTTATTATGGTATAAATAATATAAGAGAAGAAAAATTATAAAAATAACCATTATTGTTTATCATCTTATATCATTTATGTTATTATAAATTACAATTGCCCCTTAAAAATTACATCTTATATTATTCTTGTAATTTTTCTTCTCTATTTAAGAGGTTAATGGAAAATTTAGGCGCATTTAGAATTCGTTCCAAAATAATTTCATTTTTATATGAAAATGAAAATTAAAACGTTTTCAATCTTAGGTAAGAATTATTTCTGAAAATATGTTTAGTAGTTTTATTTAGAGATTGTTTTTAGTCTAAGAAAAAACTGAAACTCCATTTAGTTTTACATTTTTTAAAATGTGTAATAGTTCAAAAAATACATCATCAGAATTTAATCAATGAATTTCACTTAGTCAAAGTTCAGTTGCACCTTTTTGCTAGGTATTACATTTTTGGTTTGGTATTACTCTTCTAAGAACTTATAACCTATTTAGGCCATTAAAGTCACAGACTCACTAATTAACAATCTAAACCAAGTTTTGGGACCAAGATTAATGATCACTTAGAAATCATTTGCATAATGATCACTGATTTGATATTTTCCTTTGCATGTTTCTTCCAAGACTATCCTTCTTTAAAATAACTGGTATAATGCATGATCAGGGAAAAAAATATTCATATTTTTAGACATCATAACCAGAATTTTGGTCAGTAGTACCGTGGATTAGCATTCATCACCTCATAGGTTCAAACAAGAACAACAATACTGATAAGAATTTATGAACGGCCAAACTTACAAATGACAAACTCGAGTAAAATTGCAAAGCAAAGAAATTTTTATAACTCATCCATGTTTAAAGAAACTTACAGAAATCCCTCTCTACTAACACTTAGAAACATAAAAAAGTAATCCCCCTTTCTAATAACAAACTTCCTTTCATTATAATATCATTGCATACAAGGAAAGATGATGACAAAAAAGTAAACCCAAACGGACTCGATTTTGTATTTTGATCTCATGTCAATATCCCCAAGTTTTAGATGAACATATGCTTGAGAATTGTTGCTTGTTGACACATTCTGTCAAAATTAGAAGTTCATATCATCAAAGAGGAAGCTGTAAGATCTCATATCATCAAATGAGGAAGCTGCAAGATCTCATATACCATCATGTTATTAAAACGAAAGATTAGATCCAAATTCTTCCCAGTCCCATATCGCTTTCGGGGTTCTATAAATACAAGGCAGAAGAAGACAAGTATGATTACCACACGAAAAACCACCACCTATTCTATTTTCAATTTGAAGCACAAACCAAACCTATATTCCTTGCATAACTCATTATTAAATTCAAATGGGATGCTTCAAATATTCAACATTGAACAGGGAAGGGTTTTATACAAAATGAAGCAGAATAAAAGGGCTCTCTTTTGGTGGTATATTTGAAAAGATTTCTTAAAAGAACAGAATGGCTAGGAACAACAGAGACATTAAAAAGTAGCTTTTTCCAAATGAAAAAGCATAAAATTCTTTGGACCACATAGCCTAATATATAACGGATGTATAATACATAATCATACAACAAAATGAGCAATAAAACAGGGAATCATCACATGCATTACACTCTGGAATGTCACAGAAATGAGAAAACCAATAACAAAAGCAATAAAATAAAAAAAAAAAAAACGGAGCCTACAGTAAGCAAATATCAAAGTTTCAATACAAGCAATAAGACTGCAGATCAATAACAAAAATTTCCTTCATAATCACAAACTGAGTATTGAGAAAATCAATAACATAAAAAAGAAGTAAAAATCTCCTTCATAATTACAGACCTAATCAGATCTACGGGTTGAGATAAATTATGAACAAATAATCTAAACATCAGGAAAAAAAAACCAACTAAACACTTAGAGGACGGCCATGCCTCAGTTGATTTAGGGGAGGAGCGACGGATATTCGCCAATCAAGAAAAAACCTTCAACAAATTCACAATCAAATTAGGCGAGGAAAGGAGATGAGAGATCAGATCAGGTGATTCAAAATGAGAAGACATGAGCTCAAAACAGTGAATGTGGAGAGAAGATGAGAAGAAGGTCGGCGATTTCAGAGATGAGTCGAAAAAAATGCGGTGGAGAAAATGAAAATAAGAAAAATGAAAACGATAAAAATTTGTTTTCAGAAACTTGAGATAAAAGAAGAAATGAAAATGGGTGTTTTCAGTTTTGTTTTCTGAAAAATAGGTCTCCAAACGTGATCTCCATTTGTTTTCTATTTTTGCTCCTCGAAAAATGTGAAAAACATTTTTAAAAACAGAAACAAACACGCTCTTAGTGTCTACTTCAAAAGACCGAACAATTACCCTTAAAAAAAATAAATAAGTGGACAACTAAATAGGAAGGAATTCCCTTGCTGCCGAGTTCAAGCTGGCCTTTTACATGAAGAGTAATCGAGAAAGGTGCTAGACATTCCAAATTTCAATTTTAAGGCCAAAATTTGACATTTAGATAAACAAAAAAAAATTAATTCGTCAATACAATGTCATATATAATGTTAAATCATGTCTCCTAAAACGTTTTTTGTGTCATATATGATATTAATATTGACTATAAATCGTAACAAAAAAGGTTTTTAGCGACAAAATTTTTAACGATGAGTTTTAAGTAATTTAGCTAAAATTTCTAGTATGACGAAATTTTATTGTTTGTTTACGCCTTTTTAGTTATGAGTTTTCATAATATCGTTGCTTAAAAACAATTTCTTTATTTTTAAAGACAATTTTTTTTTTTTACTTTTAATAATAAGTTTTTAGCGACATTGAGATTTTTAGTAACCACAAACATTATCATTAAAGACCATTTTTCTTATAGTGTCTCATTCGCTATCATTTACCTCCCCTCGCAACTCCCATCCTCACCTTCACCATATGCCCTCAAACCCGCTACCTGACCCCCTTACACCTCGACCTTCCTAAACCATCACCTACCTTCCCATCCTTCGGCCTCAACCTTTACTTCGCGACCCTTATCCCCGTCTTCATCGATCTCACTATCTAAACTTTTACTACCGTTTACATAAACCTACTCGCCTAAGCACTCTACCTTCTCATCTTGACAATGATGGTCCCCTGTACCACCCACTAGTTTTGATAGGCGTTTCTTATTCAACAACAACATGGGTCCAATTTGGGATCAAGGAGATTTCCGTAAGTTTGTTTTATTCCTCTGTTTCAAAATGAATATCTATAAATCTTTTGTTTCTAGTCTTCCATAAACAATTTTCTTTTGTTGATGTACGCAGCTACGTGTTGGGCGGAGTCCATAGCTAACTGTGTCGATATAAAAGATGTGATTCATAGAAGGTTTTATAATTTCTTGTCACCACAAGAAATTATAGACTTTTACTGGCAGATTCATGCAGAACCTCTTCGTACTGGATTTATGCTCAAGAGAGCCGCCATGTATTGTTGGAAAAGTCAATTATTTTAATTTAGGAAGGTCCAAAGTAGTTGTATAATAAGATTTATTTTGAATAGATACTCGATCGTCATTAGACTTCCCACCTCCTCCCCGGGCCTTATACTACATTCACCCTGTACGCCCACATCCCCTATTCGGCCTTCCTCCACCTCTATTTGCATTTCTCCTCGTCATCCTCACCTTCACATTGTAAGTCTATATCTTCTCCCAACCTCCCTCCACCACCTCCAACTCCCTCTATCATTCCACATCATCCTCCTCCTACTATAACAAAAAAGATTTTTAGAAACAAAAAGCTTTTAGCGATGAGTTTTATTAATTTGGCTAAAATTCCCAATATGACGAAATTTTGTTGTTTGTTTACGCCTTTTTAATTGAGTTTTTATAATATCATCGTTAAATGACAATTTTTTTTTAATTTTACCGATAACATTTTTTTTAATTTTAGCGACATTAAGATTTATAGTGACAACAAATATCATCGTTAAAGATTATTTTTCTTATGGTGATAAAAACTTGATGACAAAGTAGATATAGCGCTATCATTTAACATATTATTATGTATTGCATAGCACAAAATAAAACGACATCATATTAATATGTCCACTTATTTTTAAGTAAAATATAAGAAAGGTATAGACATTTGTAATGTTGCATTACAATTTCATATTGTCTTATACAAGCACGGAATTTTGTTGTATTTTCTGTAATTAATTTTATAGTATATATTTGTATAACGTTGAGCATATGCTAGCTTTTTTCTAAGATAGTCATAGGCAGAAAACCCTTGCATTATTACCAGAAAAATTAGAATCGATGGGGTATGCTTTGTTAAGCGTGCTTCGTCAAATTAGCACAAAGCACAAAAAGATTTGATTAGCAAGAGCCTGGTGTATGTGTGTATGTATATATTCATATAGATACAAACATATATAAGGGTCGGTAAATGCATATAATAACAGCTTTTATACGTTCAAGCAAAAAGCATATTTTTAAAGTACCAATAAATTAGAACATATTCGTATTTTCATTTTTAAATAACTCATTCATTTTCTATTTTACCCTCTAGGATTTTCTTTTTCTTTTCTTTCTTAGACACTTTTCAGACTTTGATCCTGGTCATGATGGACTCGACTATAATCTACTTATTTTATAAAATATGATATAATTTACTTTTTTTAAAAAAAAAAAAATAGATGTTTAAAAAAAAGAGTAAGATAAAAAAGTAAATTTACTAATATTTTTAAAATTTTAATAATATTTTAAGCTTAAAATATCAAATTATGTTATAATTTATTATATTTAAAAATATGTTATTATTTACTAATCACTTTAACAATTATATAATTATGCTATTTCCTTCCTTATCCTTATATATAAACATATATGGAAAGATATATTATACAGCAAGAGAAGGAGAAAAGATCGATTTCACATATATACTCTGCATATATAAAAGAGTGCATATTTTGCTCCTGTTCAACTTTCGTCGTTCAAATCGCGCCGCTTTGGTGCTTTTATTTTTATTTTTTTTTACTTTGCCACACTTTTTTTCCTTCCCTTGTTTTTAACTCTATTTTTTACTCTTTTTTTTCTTTAAGATTTATCTACATTTATCTCTTAACGGTGTTTTATCTCTCTTTCATTGCTTTCTTTTTTAATGCCTTAACTTTTTTTTCCTCTTTCTTTTTCGCTTTCCATTTTTACTTTCTTTCTGACTCTATATTAAATGCATTAAATTTTTCACACCAATATTTTTATTTTTTCTCTATTTTAACTTGATCGCTCTTTTTTTGTAGATTTTTTAAATCTTAACTCACAACTTAATTTCTCATTAGAATAATCTCTTTACTTGTAATAAATTCTTTTTAATTGCAATTAGTTTATTTCATTCATGCGGCTATTGTTCATTGCATAGTAGTCTAAAACGGTTAGTTTTAAATGCTTTATTTTTTTTTCCCTTCCTTTTTCAAGTTTCAACTCCTTTTTTTTTTTTTTAATAATAGTCCAAGACGGTTAAGTTTATTTTTTTCATATATTTTTGTGATTAAATATAACCTTTTCACTCATACTTCAATGAACGTTTTCTGTTTTTGAAAAGTTTTTTTTTTATATATTGTTGTTCATATTTTACGTTATAAAAATTTTAATTACAAGTTAAAACATGCATTGTACATGCCTAAGCTAGTCTATATATATGTATATATGTGTGTGTGTGTGTGTGTGTGTGTGTGTGTGTGTGTGTGTGTGTGTGTGTGTGTTTATGGAATCATGGACCATGGATATATAATAACCATCAGAAAGAGATAAAAGGAGAAAAAAGACAAAGAAAAAAAAAAAAAAAAAAGACAAAGAAGTTTGTGGGTTTGTAAAGGGAAAGATTAAAGGCTCATTCATTTCATCAATTCGAGTTTTGCTATAGTAAAAAGTTGTTCCCATAAAAAAAAAAAGGACAAAGAAGTTTGTTGGTTTGTAAAGGGAGAGATTAAAGGCTCATTTATTTCATCGATTCGAGTTTTGTTATAATAAAAAGCTCTCAAAAACAATTATATCTATTTTTTTACTACAGTAAAAAACTCTCACATAAATTCATATATCAATTCGAATTAAAAACTTGAATCAGCGAATTAAATGATAATAATATTTAATAGAGCTGTTGGGGCACACGTTAGGTAGTCTTGTTGGGTGCTAGATTAGACCAGAGGAGAGATTCCAAGGGACCTCAATTTCCACATCTATTCTAGGTGGTGGGGATCGTCGTCTCTATTCTATTGTTCATATATGCATTCACTGTTTCACATTTAAATTTTATTATCTAGTTTTTTAGTTAAATAATAATATAATATATTAGTGGAGTTCACATGTTAATTGAAAAAGAGAGTAACATAAATAACAATGCTAGTATTTTTCTTTTTGTGAAAGCTAAGATAAATTTGATATTAACTTAAAACAATAGTCCAATTTGCAAACCTAATCAATTGATAATCCGCGTTGATATTTTTACACAATTCTAAATAATTACCCTAAAACTTAAAACTATTATTGCATCCAACAATCAAATCATCTTAGAGGTCATGCCACTTATCTTTACCATATTCTGATTCTGTACTGGAATCCAAATGACATTTTATTTGCAACTAATTTTTATCTTCTTTATGGTAGGATATGAAAAAAAAAAAACTCATATGAACCGCCAGTTAGCATTAAATTTACATCAAATTATAATAAGAATTATGCACTTTAATGCCTTTTAAAAAATATATGCAGTTTAATGAAAATATATAAAGACTTGACGCTTTAAAAGATTGAGTTCATTTTATTTTTTTAATTTTTGCAAGTGCAACTAGAAAGTTGCAATTGAATTGTTGCCGGAAAATTAATAGTAAAAATAGAGACTATAAAGAACTATAGAATATATGTTCATGTACATGTAATTTCCCAAGTCTGATGTCAGAACAAATACTATGAGTCAGAATCAGCCCCTATGTAATAATGATGAAACTTTCCAACAAATTCATCATGCTTAAAAACACAAACGCATGCATGGAGTCAGCAAGAACATAATTTATTATTGCAATTGGTTATGTTGCTTTTGCCACCGGCCAGAGTCTCCATTTGGTTAGAAGAGAGGAAATGTGAAGAATGGAGTGTATTATTTTAGTCTAATTGTGATGGAAAGGTGAAAAAATGTACGATAATTATTTGTAAAATTATTACTATATTATTTGTTTTATTAAAATAGTTGTTTTATCTTGATTTTGATGGATTATTTGGATCCTTTGGTTAGTGAAAGGATCTAAATTGGTAGGTTCAAAGTGTGAGTCTCCCTCTCTATCTCCTCCTTCTTATCTCTCCAATCAAATAATGAATTTGTTCCCTTTTTTCACTTCTCCCCCTCTCCACTCCTTTTCCTTTTTTCATCTCGCATCCCAACCAAACATTCTCTTAAGTTCAAACAAAGTAAGGTGATCAAGTTTTTTGGCCTGATTAAACATACAAGGACTCATTCGTTTTGCTCTTTCTGGTTAAAAACTTGAGTTAAAAAGTGAATTTTTGTGAGAAAAAACATTATAATAGAAAAATTTTAATTTGAATTTTTATGGGAGAAAATAATGTAATAAAAACTTGAGTTGTAATTCAATCGAACTAATAAAATGAATGAGGTCTAAGCGTTAATGAGTGGCTATAGTAATACATGTATATCTACTTATAATTGAATAGTATTTGAAGATATGAACAATATAATACATCGCTCTACAATTAATGTTATAATTAAAGAAGTAATATAAATGGAAACTAAAGTTAATAAACTACAATAGCTGATCTCATGTACTATCAATATTCGAAGTAATAATAATAAGAAAAGGAAAAATGAGAATAAGAATATAAATTAAGACTAAAAAGATTTCGTTTAACCATAAAAGGATTGGATATTCAACCCCCTTTACCTTTTTGGTGTTACTGGAATATTAAATATTGGCAGCCATTTCCCCAAAAGAAAAGAAAAAAAAAAAGAGGATAAATTATCAGCCATTCATGGTGATATATACACTTGGACGGTGTAAACCTTCCTACACCTAAGAATAGACATCTTGTGTATTATACACACATACTTGTCAATCAATTCTTATGTATGTGGAGAAAAAAGTGAAAGTGACATACTAATATTTCGTCATATATATATATATATATATAGATAGATATAACAAAGTTCATTTATGAAATTGGCCGGATATGAACCAATAAGGAAAATAGTTATTATTTTCAATAAATATTTCTCCAAGCACATAACTAAGTTTTATTGTGATGTTAAAATCAAGTGATTAGAGAAAGGGAAAGACCACCTAGAATGGAAAGCCGCAGCACATGAGGGGTAGGGTCAAGGCATCTTGTAAGAAAACAACAAAAGAAAAGGGTCGGCTGAGACGTGCATTGCTTTGCTTTTCCTTTTGGAAAAATAAATACACAGATGATCTTATCATCATATGTGGCAAATAATTACATGTATTCCTCTTCATTTAGAGGGGAAAAAGAGGTCATTATTAGGGTTTAATTGTCATAATATGATTTATTTTCCAATCAAATTCAGGGTGAGTGAATTATATTACCGATAGGTGAGGCAACAAGAGCCAACAGAAAAGCCACTTCCCTTTGTGTTTTTGTTTGGACTTGGAGGATGAGACGTTAGAAAAAAACATGATTATTTAATATATTGATTTTCTCTAGATTCTTCTTATAAGCTGGTTATAAAGAATGAACCTTTTATGATAAGAACCGATCTGTGAGTTGGAGAAGTTGTCTTTGTGTCGCATTGTTAATTTTTAATTTAAATGCTTTATAAATAAGATTTTTTTTTTTAAAAAAAAAAAAAACTAATTTAATCGTTGAATGAATAGCTACTATTGATGAGGTAAAATAGTAATTCCAACCGTAAGAGTTTTCTTAAATGAAAAACAAAAAAAATACATGAGTCGAGTTTAGATATTAACTCTAAGCAATTTGAAGTTCAATAGTACACAAACTATACATGGAAAATATGGTCTTTTTTAATCTAAATATATATATTAAATATCAGTTTAACAAAAATCAGGTCACCATTTCATTGACGTACAAAATAAGAAGCGGAACAAAATAAGAAAGTGAAAAACTAATTAATAATTGAATATGGTTAGTATGTGCATAAATGCTATAATTTTACTTTCGTTGTTTTTTAATAATAAATTAAGTTTTTTATCTATCAGATTTACATAAAATTACGTAAAAATTAAAAAAATATGCAGATCTAATAATTAAAAAAAATTTAATATACCGATACGTTAGACGGACTAAACAAATTCTCTTATTATAATACATCGGCACATATTTCAGCATCTAACTACTTCCCACTTTCCAGTTAATAATAAAATCCACAATGTTACGTACGTACCCCATCAAGATCCAGTAAGTTATATTGAATATCGTGTAGAGGACATACCCTTAAATGTAGGAGTAGGAAGTCTTCGTCAACCAATACTATGTAACACTTTTTTACATTAGCCTGAAAATAATAATTGACATAACTAATGTGGAAAAAAAAAAAAAAAGAGCACCTAGACCATGTGCGCTTTATCAAAGATTTGATGAAAAAAAATATTATTGAAAGATTATAGAAACTCTTACTTATAAAGATTGATACGAATTACTTGCCTAAATTGTGAATAATACAACTAGTAGAATTTTTGTAATTGCTGATAAAAACTAAGGACTACCGCCGCCCCCAACAACATAAGGATGATATATAAAAAAGTTTACATCATTAGTCATTCGCCAAAAAATAATAACAATAACATCATTAATCTTTTTCTTTGCTAATGATGCCTGTTTTACTTAAGGTATTATGTAATGCAACTAGTAAGGACTACGTACACAAAACAGAAAACATTTTGAAATAGGGCAATCAGACAATACCTCTTAAAGTGTATGAATTTAAATTTTTATACTTTATTTTTTATTAATATTTTTTTAGTAAAATAATTATATTACTCAAAATTGTACTGATATAAAAGGTAAAAAGTCATATTCATGCACTCTAATGGTAAGTGCAACAATATTCTCTTTGGGCTTATCCACTAAAGCTACAAGTTTAGGCTAAATTAAATAGGTCGGCCTAAAGTTTGACACTGTTAGTTTAAGGAGACGTTTGGTTCATAGATTAGAACTATTTTGATTTATGTGTATTTTTTATGAGAAAAAATATTATAACGAATCATGAACTATAATTTAAATCATTGTATGAATCCTCCAACTAAACGTCTCCTTAGACTAAGGTCTAACACTGTTGGTTTAGGTTGAGATTTTGAACTAAAACTTGACCCGGCCTCAACACCCTTTTTTTTTTTTTTTTTCAGAAATAGTAGGAAATAGACCAAGATGAAAAGCTTAAAAAAGTATATAGGCCAATTTTTAGTTATAGAAATTAATAGGCCATAACTTGTCAAGTTATGATTCATAACCATATAAGTTATGGATAAACTTGTCAAGTTACGGTTTATAACCAGACAAGTTATGGTTCATAATTAGACAAATTATAAACGAACATAGTAATTTAGCCTATTTATTAACTTATGTAAACTATTAACCTATTAATTTTAATTTATTTCAAATTTTAACTTATTTTCCTCATTCTTCCCCTTTTTTTTTAAATGCTTTATAAAATTCTTGATCGGGTCCTACGCCTATCAATTGGTTCTCCATTTCTAAATTCATAGCCTTCACAGTAACTTCATATAGGGTAAGCCCGACACTAAAAATTTCTATTCGAGCCTTTGGGTCAGTTGGCGGCCAAACTTTCACCACTGTTATAAAAAAGAAAAAAAAAAAATAGATGTCATGTCGTTATAAGTAGTACCATTACGAATAACATAAAGAACAAGAAGAATTGAGAGAAAATGAATAATTCTGTTATTATTCAATCTTTATATTGGTTGTGTGTTTATATATACACGGTTACAAAAGGTAAATATTTGCTGCGTTTATTTTATTAATTTAAATATTTAATTTTTAATTTTTATAATTAAAATTTTTTAAAAAATATCATATTTAATTTTTTTATTATAATTAAAAATTTTTAAAAATATCACAATTTAATTTAAATTAAAAATTTAAATTTACAAATCATAATTTATATTTAATTTTTTATATTTAAAATGAATAAGAATTATATTTAAATATATTTAGTTAAATAATTTATTTTTTAATTCAAATTATAATTTATAATTTATTATAATTTTTTATAAAAAATACACATAAATTAAAAATAATTATAATTTTATAATTTTAATTTATAAAGTAAATATACTAAAACGTACACGTCAACAAAACTTGTAAGACAAGCTAAAATGCTAAAATAACTTGATCTAATAAGTACTCAAGAAACGTGGCAAAATACCAGTGTGGCGTTGATTAATAGGCAAACTTGTTCTTTGTCTCACTTTGGAGACCCTGGCAAGAGAACTTGACAAGACTTCACTCACTTCACTCTGTGAATGGTAACTGTAACGGGCTGCGGGGTTAGATCTCTCTCTCTCTCTCTCCTCTCTCTCTCTTCGTATGTCACTTTGTCAACCAGAAAGCTTCATGGGATTTTTGACATTTAGCGAAGTGTGGTTGAAAAATGGCCTAGGCCCCACTTGCAAACCAAGGGGGAAAAAAAAGGCAGAAAGTGTGATGGAATTCAACAATAATCACTACTACTACAACCACCCAAAACTGGGCTTTGATTCCTTCAATCTTGAAAATCCGTCCTTTTTGGTGGTTTTTAAGGAAAGATACAGAATTCCAATATTTTGATAAAGTATCAGCACCAAAAATAAAATAAGATAAAATAGTTCTATTATTTTGGAGAGCATTATTTTAGCTTTCCCTTTGGACTTGGACTTGCGTAGGATCCAAGTCCTTTCCCATTCATTCCTGGCCTCTTTTTTTTTTTCACTTTTTATCTTCTCTTCACCAAAAATCTTTACCTGACTTTCTTGTAAAACAGAGAGAAAGAAAAGCTGAGTAATTTGCAGGATATGGAGGTTAATATCTTTTTCTGGGGTTTAATGATTTTCTAATGACTGTTCATTCATGGGAATTGGAGAGTTTGTCTGATCTGGGATTCATCAGATTCTTCTTGTCTCTTCAGATTCTTGATTTTTTGGAGGTGGGGTTTCTGACACCTGATGTTATCTATCTCTTGCTTCATTTCCTTTCTTATCATCAATTGAAACATCATATCCAGAAAATTATCTAGTTGGAAGATTCCTCTCTTGCTTTTATTTTTTTCTTTTTTCTTTTTGTATAATTAATTATGAAGGTGGGTGGAAGTTTTGTTCTTATAAATATATGTGTGGGTTGATGATATATGAATTATGCTAGAAACTGTTTCAATTATTTTTCAATGAGTGGCCTCCAAGGAGACAATTAAAGCAGTTTTTGTTAATTGTATCTGGGTTGGTTGATTTTTTTTATTTTATTTAAATTTTTGGTTTTGGAGGATAAAGATGACTTATTGAATCCGAATTCGGATACCCTTTTGATCAAATTGAGGTTTACCACCTTTGGTATATGTTTTCCTCATAATTTCTTCTTTGTGATGTCTGTTTTTTCTTATTTGTTACTCTCATGAGTTGATGAATTCTTATGCTTGTGTTGATTTATGTCCAAGCCTTCAGAAAGAATCTTATTTATGTAATGCTCTTAAGAGATAGAATTTTTCAATGCAGCAGAAGTTTAAGCACCATTGGTATCTCCTTTCTCCATTTCTCCTTTCCTCGTTATTAAGTGAAATGACTTGGATTGCAGGAAATAGTTTGCCGGCCCACGTGCGAATAAATTGCTGCGTTTATGGGTTGGCTAACTAAGATTCTTAAAGGTTCTAGCCATAGAACTTCACATGGGCAATATCGTGGAAGATATGGAGAGGATGGAGATTGGAGCGAGCCTCGGCATTCTGTGGTAGTTGCCATTCTTTCTTTTACTGTCATTTGTTCTTTTTTCCTGCTCATCTATATGTGTTGGTTTGGCTGTTTTCGCGTAGTTGCCGAACAGAAGGACACTAATTACTAGTTAGTTCATGATAAACAGAGGTGATGATCATAAGCCAACATTCTTGCATCATAATTGTGCTAATTTGTTTATGATAAGCTATGATACAGGATGATTCTTCGGACTTTGATAAAGAAGAAATCGAATGTGCAATTGCACTTTCCCTTTCAGACGCAGACCAAAAAGGGAAAAAGGTTGTTGGTAAGTTGTTGCCTTTGTACAACATTATGCTCAAAATGCGGCTGGCAATACAAATTGGTTAAATACTATTTGTCAGTTTGTTTTGCTTGGAGAAGATGACGTCTTGCGGGTTTTTTGAAAGAAATAGTATTTATTGTTGTAGTAGCTAGCTAAATTCGATGCGCGTTATATGATGATACTTTGTAGCCTGTAGATTGCTTTAGATGTTCCTAAATCGACAGTCAGACTTGTTCTAAGACTGAATCAGAGGTGTACTTTGAAGAAACTTTCTGAGGTTTTCAATACCTTTATTTAGTGTTACGTACTTGGAAGTAGCAGTTGAGGGTAATATTTTGGCTTTACTAATCTCTTTGTAGACTATGAAACGGAATCGGAATCAGAAGCTGATGAATGCATTGCCGAAGTTGAATCGGAAGCTGATGAATGCATTGCCGAAGTTGAATCGGAAGCTGGTGAATGGCTTGTGGAAGTTGAATCGGATGAAGACAAACAATTAGTTAAAGTTGAAAGAGAGAAAGATGAGCAGCTTTCAAAAGCTCAATTGGAGGAAGATGAACAGCTTGCCAGGGCTATTCAAGAAAGTCTCAGCATGGATTCTCCTCCTCGTTATGATCACAGCGGTTTATTTTATCCATTCTCGTTTCCATCTGGATACAGGTAAACAGTTATCACATCATTATATACCAGTGTATCAAATCCGTGATCCTCTTCATTTCAAGCGAAAAAAGTCCATGTGTAGGGCATTATTTCGAAAATCTTGACGTTGTTATCCTGCTTAATTTCTTACTTACAAAGGTTGTTTACCAATTTAGGCCTTTGATATTTGATTAATTGGTAGACCGGTATGTAACTTTGGGGAATTCGCACAAGTGAGATATGTATAGAGTAGTCCCATTTGCAAATTAATTAGTCCTTTTGTTTATGATTGTGTTACACAAAATATTGCTATGCAGGATATGTGCTGGCTGCAAAGCCGATATTGGCCGCGGACGATTTTTGAGTTGCATGAATGCTGTTTGGCATCCAGAATGTTTTCGCTGCCACGCCTGCAATCTTCCCATCACTGATTATGAGGTCGAATAGATTCAATTTTTGCCTTGAATCTGTTGATATAGTGCCTTAATTCCTTGGTAAAGTTTCCTTTTATATTGGTTGTTGCATAACTAGTCTCTCTTTCTTGTAACAGTTTTCTATGTCTGGAAATCGTCCTTACCACAAATCCTGTTATAAGGAGCAGCATCATCCTAGATGCGATGTTTGCAGTAACTTTGTAAGCTTCTTGTCGTTTTGGTTCTCGCACTTTTGTAGCATCAAGCTCTTTTGGTGCTTGTTCTAATTATGAATCTTTTCAGATCCCAACCAATTCAAAAGGTTTGATTGAGTATAGGGCGCACCCCTTCTGGATGCAAAAGTATTGCCCATCTCATGAGCGCGATGGGACGCCTAGGTGTTGCAGCTGTGAAAGAATGGAGGTCAGTTAATATTAAAGGAAGCATAAAATTGTTTTCTTATTAACCCTTTTCTTCACACATAACAGTGATTTACCTTTCAATCCATACAGCCAAGAGACACAAGATATTTGTTACTAGATGATGGTCGGAAGCTATGCTTGGAGTGTCTAGATTCTTCTATTATGGATACGCATGAATGCCAACCACTTTACCTTGAAATACAAGAATTCTATGAAGGCTTAAACATGAAAGTGGAGCAGCAAATTCCAATGCTCTTGGTCGAGAGACAAGCACTAAATGAGGCCATGGAAGGAGAAAAGAATGTAAATCTCAAAATGCTTTAAACATTACTACTTTAAAAATAAATAAATAATATATATATGTATATTTCTTTTTCTATATTGGCTTCATTTTTTTTTTTTTTTCATTTAGTTAAGGTTACCAAAATTGTCTCACTTGTGAGCAGGGCCATCATCACTTGCCAGAGACTAGAGGGCTCTGCTTGTCTGAAGAACAGACAGTTACAACTGTAAGAAATTCATTTCCCCCCTAATGTTTGACCCTTGAAGCCTCATTTTATTTCAAAAAAAGAAAAAATATAAATTTGATACCATGTTGACAGATATTAAAAAGGCCAAGGATTGGAGCAGGATACCGGATCATAGACATGATAACAGAACCTTATAGGCTGATCCGTAAATGTGAAGTCACGGCAATTCTTGTTTTGTATGGCCTACCAAGGTATTGTATTTCCCTTCAGATTATCATAAATCATATAACATGTAATCAAGTCTTCTAAATTGTAGGGCCTAAAAAAAAATGTTCACAGGTTGTTGACTGGGTCAATTCTTGCTCATGAGATGATGCATGCATGGCTCAGACTCAAAGGTAGAATACTTTAATGTATTTTTTTTTTGCTAACTTGCCGTTGTTACTAGGTCATTGCTATTCGATGTTGGTAGTGCCGGGCACCATAATTCACATTGAACGGGTCTTGAATGTGGGCCCCTATATTTGTGATTCATCTATTATGAGTAGTAGTAATCTTTTTCGCCTTATCAATGGTGTGTTTTTACAGGCTTTCCCAATCTTAGTCCAGAGGTTGAGGAAGGTATCTGCCAAGTGCTGGCACACATGTGGTTAGACTCTGAGATGTATTCTGGATCCGGTAGCGATATTCCCTCATCATCCTCCTCCACTACCTCGTCATCTTCGTCCTCGCCTGCGTCCACGTCGTCCAAGAAGGGGAAACGGTCCGACTTTGAAACGAAACTTGGTGAGTTTTTCAAACACCAGATTGAGTCAGATTCGTCCTCGGCTTATGGAGAAGGGTTCAGGAAAGGAGACCAGGCAGTTCTCAAGTATGGTCTGAGGAGCACACTTGACCATATTCGGCTGACAGGAAGCTTCCCATATTGACTTGCACAGGAATGTTGAAATATATACATATGTATAATCAGTTTGCTTTCTCATCATCATGGGAAACAATACTTTTGGCCTTATAGTATTAGCTGCATAGGACTAAAAATCCATTAAAAAGAAAAATTATACCCAATAAGATACAATAAACATAAAAAAAATGGTTGATTCTATACGAATCCCTGTAATATCTTCCCAAATGTTTGCACTACATATTATACTTACGTGGTAATTTCAAGATGTTCAGGAAAAGAAAATTGTGTATACATATATGAATATGGAATGAGAAATGGCATATTTTATAAACATCCTTGTCTTGGATTGATTCTACGCTTTTCGATCGATTTTTTGATCTAGCCGATAGTCAACTACAAATGACATAGGGTGTGTTCATTACATGGGTTGTATAAGTGAGGGAAAAACACAATAGTAAAACTATTGAATTTGAATTTATATGAAAAAAAACAATGTAGCAATATGACTTGTGTTGTGCAAATGAACACACCTTTAATTTCCAATTCTTGACACTCTCAAAGACTAATTAATTCTAAGGAAATTATGATAAGTTTCTAGTCTGCTCTCCTAGTTCCATTCTAGAATCAATTCGATGAAGTCTCAACGTCTGGAAACGGAAAGAGTACCCGCCTTCGTCTTCTTTTCCTCTATTTATTGGCAAAGATTCTGGTGGGAATCTTTTCTGAACCAATCTTGTCCATAGACCTTCTTTGTATTTACTTGTATATATTTTCCATTATAAGCAAAAATGTTGATGGCACTAATTAGTTATTGTTCTTTCCAGGAAATGATGTCGAAAAAATGGGGGGTTAAGTGAGCTCACAAGGTCTTTTTATGTTTGTTTTCAACATAAATTCTTACAGAAGTGGTTAAGTGAGACTAAATCCCATTTTTTTCTATTAGTTTTTAACAAAAATTTTAATAGAAAAGATCAGGAGGGACTAATTAAAAAATTCATAGTAAAACGGATAATTTCTATTTATTTAGTTCTTCATAATCCCTTAAAATTCTAACTAATTATGATTATATGTTGAAATCTACTTCTTTTCTTCTCCTTTTTTTCTTTTTAGAAAATGTTAAAATTTAATGCATTCAACAAAGAAATTATTAGAAAAAAGAAAATACAGAATATATAAGACAATTCCTACACTTGGTGAGTTGGTCAAAACTAAACAAAAGACGAGCGACCAAGAAGATCAGGCCAGCCAACCAATCCTCTTGGGTCCACTCAATTACCGCTTCTTCCAAAACCAATAATCAGGCCACTAGTCCTCACAAAAGTCGGTCTCAAATGCACTAAAACTTCCAATAACACTAAATGTATTCTTCAATTCACATTCCAATTCCAACTTTAGATCTTCCAAGCAAAAATGGGTTTTCCATTTCCCTATGAATCCATCTTCATGTTCATAACCTTTTGTCTCTTTTCTTCCACTTTTGCTCAACAGCCATACATAAGAGAGGACAACACAGATTGTGAGAGCAAGCACAATGAAAGCTCTGCTCTTGGCTACTTTTGCAATGGCGTCAACAGAAGTTGCCAAGCTTACCTCACTTTCAGATCAACTCCTCCTTACAACACCGTTATTGCCATCTCTCATCTTTTATCTGCTCACCCTTTTGAGGTCTCCAAGATCAACTCGGTTTCGAAGAATTCGACGTTTAAAACAAACCACTTGGTGTTTGTTCCGGTCAACTGCTCGTGTTCCGGTGAGTTCTATCAAAGAAACGCGTCATATATTATCAAGCCAGACGACACTTATTTCGCTCTTGCAAATAATACCTTCCAAGGTCTAACGACATGCCAGGCTTTTGCCAATCAAACCGGTAATCCTCCTCCTTTGGAGCTTGAAACTGATCAAAGAATAGTAGTTCCTCTTAGATGTGCTTGTCCCACAAAGAACCAAACTGATGTGGGAGTCAACTATCTAATGAGCTACTTAACTGATGTTGATGATGATGATTCAAAAATTAGTGAAGCTTTTAGTGTAGATAATCAATTGCTTCTGAAAACAAATCTTCTTTCCGACCTAGACAACACTATATATCCGTCTACTACTATATTGGTTCCTCTTGAAACCCCACCGTCAAACTTTCAAACCATAACGCCGCCGCTGCCTTCACCGTCTCTGCCCCCGCCGCCGCCAGCACCATTGCCTCCCAGTTCTTCCTCAAAATCAAAGAGAACTTGGCTTTATGCCCTGCTTGGTGCTATTGGAGGAAGTGCTCTTCTGTTAGTCTTAGGCACCTTTGTCTTCTGCAATGTTTCCCGCAGAAGGAAGAAAAGCGATTCGGCTCTTGTCACGAAAACCTCTGTGGCAAGTGGAAGGGCTCAGAAAGAAATTCGAGAGTTCTTAGATAGCATATCGGATATAGCTCGACCCTTTACAGTTTACAAGTTTGAGGAGTTAAAGCTGGCAACTGATGATTTCAGCTCTAGTTGTTTGATTGAAGGATCTGTTTACCGCGGCCAAATTGACGGGAATTTGGCAGCCATCAAGAAAGTGGATGGAGATGTTCGAAAAGAGATCAATTTACTTCAGAAGATAAACCACTTCAATCTAATTCGCCTCTCTGGAGTTTGTTTCAACGAGGGATATTGGTATCTTGTTTATGACTATGCTTCCAATGGACCCTTGAGTGACTGGATCTTCAATGATGGGAAATTTCTGAATTGGATGCAGAGAATTCAGATCGCTTTAGACGTGGCCACAGGGCTGAATTATGTTCACAGCTTCACCAATCCTTCTCATGTTCACAAGGACATAAACAGCAGTAATATATTTCTCGACAGCGATTTCAGGGCTAAGATTGCGAACTTCGGTCAAATGAGAGCAACACAAGCGAAAGAAGGTGATTTTTCTTTGACAAGTCACATAGTAGGGACAATTGGTTACTTAGCTCCTGAGTATTTGCAAAATGGGTTGGTCTCTACAAAGCTTGATGTCTATGCATTTGGGGTTCTATTGCTTGAAATGCTCACCGGGAAAGAGATTTCTGTGTTGTGTGAAGAGAATAGGAACTTTTTTTCGGATGGATTGTGTGAAGTGCTTGATGATGAAGGGAAAGACAGATTGAGGCAGTTTATGGATCCATCAATGCAAGGGAAATATCCTTCTGAGTTTGCCACTTTTGTGGTCAGAATTATTGATAGTTGCTTGGAGAAAAATCCCGAAGCTCGCCCACCAATGGATGAGATTGTGCGGTTTCTCTCGAAAACTTTGAGCAATGCACTCACCTGGGAATCGGCGAACAACAATACTGCAGGAGGGCAAAGTTCAAGGGGCGCTCTTGAATCTTGATGGTCGGAACTAAACCAAGTTCTGTCAAATTAATATGTGAACCCTTTGGCTAAAATTGTGTTTCTCTCATGCAACTTCATGCAATGTACGTTTCTTTATAATCATTCTAATTGAGCAATAATGTACTAGAATACAAAATTATCTGGAGATGTTCGGCACACGTATTAGTACTCTGTAATCGTATTATTTAAAAGTAATACAATATTCAGAGTAGTAATACAATATTCAGAAACTTGTATACATCGTACGAAATTGAAAACTAATAATACAATATGCATTTTAATATTTAACATTGAAAAAATGTATATGTTTAGACAGTATGGTTTGATTTAACTTAAAATAATAATTCAAAATCCCAAAGTTAGAGAATAGAGTCGAGATTTGAGATCGGGATCGAGGGCTTCAGATTAGGGACATAGGCCCGCACCAAACCGACACCTGGGCCGAATATCTAGACTGGGATCGGGGTTGTGTTCCGGTAACGATGCCAGGGTCAGGTTCAAGATCATGGGCATTGGGGTCGAGAATAGTAGCACCCCATTTTTCTAATGTTTCCCAACAACATAAACATAGGAATATGCATATCATGTAAAGGGCCACATCGATTAAATGAAATAACATCGACCAACTTATAAAAACATTAGGTCACTCTACTTAACAAGTTGGCTTTTTAATATGGAAGTACTATCCCGTATAACATTCTATTTTTCTCTCTGAATTTTCTTCTTGTGCTAAATGCATTTAATACGTAAAATTTTGTAATTAGACAGGCCCATTTTGCTCCAGACAGGAAACGGGTCTAATGACGTCCGCCAGGCCTATTAACTTTTTGGGCCGTATATCCCGGTGTACACTACCCTTGAGGACTTCCAATAAAGCAAAGGTCACTCATGGTCATTTTCTCTGTAATCACTGCTTCCCATAAACACAGATTTGTTCTTATTGTTTGAGGTTCAACCCATTTTCTTTCCGAAATCCTAGACCCGTTCTTAATGGCGGATTAAGGAAGTTAGATTCCCTCCGAACACCCAAAATGACTTGAGTACTTTTTTCTATGTTATGTTTTGTTGCACACCAGATGTTTGATGTTTTGTCTGTGAGACTCACTTCACTTAGTTAATTCCAAATGCGTTTGCTTATTTAATTCGAAATGCGTTGTAATAAGCAACTCCTCCGTAACATAAGCCTGATCAAAAGCTTAACTCACCAAACTCGCTGTTACGCTCGTGACCCTTTTCCAAATAAGGTCTCACACTACCTCTACCGTGCCAAACTCATCGATTCCATTCGTCTTGCGCTCCGTTCCACCCCGCCGAGCTCGCTTTCCGCTGCATTAATCGACCGTCTGCTCGACTCTTTCGTCGTTACTCATGCCCTCCGGTCGGCTCCTTCCGCGGACTCTGCTCTCTCCCTTGTCGAAGCTCTCGAAACGGTCCCGCAGTTTTCGCATAACCAGAACACCCTACACTCGTTGGCTGTGGTCCTCGCCAGGTCCCGCAGAAGCGGGGAACTCAAGTCCTTGATCAATGCCATCAATGCCGGAAGGTTCGGGAACGTGCGCGTCAGCTTCATGAATCTCATGCAGTGGCATGCTGCAGCTGGGGACCTCGACTCTGTCCTGCAGGCGTGGGGCGAGTATCGACGCGCGAGCGATCGAGTATGCACCGAGTCTTATAACGTTGCCATGCGCCTGTATGCGCACAGGGGCAATGATTCGGAGGCAATTCAGATTTTTTACAGGATGATTGATGAAGGGGCAATTCCCAATTGCAGAACCTACACAATAATGATTGAGCACCTTGTGAATTCAGGGAAGCTCAATTCGGCTATGGAGGTTTTCGGTATTTTGCCATTGATGAGGATCAAGCGCACTTTGAACCAGTATTCTCTTTTGGTGGAAGGGTTTACTGGTGTCAAACAGTTTGATAAAGTCCAGACTTTGCTTGAGGAAATGAAGGTTGACGGAATACTGCCGGGTCGAGCAATGCGTTTGTCGTTGGAACGAATGAAGGAGGTGGGATTTGTACAGGAGACTCGGGAATTTCTCGAGGAAATGCTGCCTGACGAACGGATCAAGACCGTAGAGTATTGTGGTGATGATAGCTACGACGATGACTACGACGACAACTATGATGATGGTGTCCAGGCTTCTGGAGATGATGGTGTTGGGGTTCGGTTGAAGCCTTGGTTAGACCCGAGAGCTTTGGCCACTGCCTTGCAAAAATGGAGCCCGGAGGAGGTGTCGGCGTTAGAGGATGCGAAGTTTGTGTGGACTAGTCGGTTGTTTTGCAAGATTCTTAGGAATTTCAATTCGCCAGAAACGGCTTGGAAATTCTTCTGTTGGGCTGCTTGTCAACCAGGATTTACTCATGATATTTACACAGTGCAAAGGACAATCACTCTTTTAGCTCGCCACGGGCGTGCTGAATTGGTTGATGAACTCATGTCCAAAATAAGTAAGGAAGGCATGAGATTGCCCTTCTGTACCATCCGGTTAATCATCGACTTCTACGGTGTCTCAAAGAATGCTGATGCTGCTCTGAAGGTCTTTCATGAGCATAGAGATTTATGTGGTCCAATATCGAATTTCAACATGATGCTTTTGTATTCCTCGCTTTTGCGGACACTGACCAAGTGTGGGAGGAATTCAGATGCAATGGATGAACTCGAAGAGATGATTTTGCAAGGGATATGCCCCGATATTCAGACGTTTTCAGGACTGATGCATCATTTTGCGCTGAACGGGGACATCAAAACAGTGCAGAGACTCTTTGGAATGGTTAAGCAGAGTGGAGTTGAGCCAGATGCGTATATGTATAAAGTGCTAATCCAAGCTTATTGCAAGTGTGAAAGAGCTTCTCTTGCGTGGAGAGTTTTTGAAGACTTGAGGAACTTAAACTTGTTGCCGGATGCCGCCACAAAGGAGCTGCTTGTAAAGAGTCTTTGGAAGGAAGGCAAGCGAAGAGAAGCTGCTGCTGTGGAAGAGAGTTGTGAGGAAATAAATGATGTCCTCCCGCTCCGGTTGCGCGGCCACATATGGACAGTGAGCTCGGCGGATCTCACTAAAGTTTACAACATTTACTCCAACAGCTTTACACCAACTGCTGAGTAGAGCTTCAACTGGATTTAGTAAGACAAAGCAACGTAAGATTTTGGATTCAAGCATTACTTATATGTATACCCTTTTTTCTTTTTTTGCAATTCAATAACAAATTTTGCTTTAAAGAGAAATGAAAGAAGTTTGTCTTTTCTGTGGTTCAAGCATTTTTCTCTGTTTTCGTCTTATGTTGAATACAAGTGAACTGAGATTTCTATTTGATTTGAAGCAAGAGAGATTATGGGTGTAGTTAAAGTTATCTTGATAATGTGCTATTGAATGGCTTGCCTATCTCCGGATTTTAGGATCAAACAGTAACTCTGTAGTAGGGGCACGTGGTAATTGTTATTCACATCAATGGGAAAGAAAAATGAGGAGTGTTTTCTCTTTCTATCCGGTCATGTGTTCACTTATAAAAGTAGGAATAATAATTCTACGACACCCACAAAACGTAGGGAATGAGAGAAGAAAATGCCAAAGCTAACACCTCCTCGGAGGTTTCTCGGATAACAGGAATAAACACCAATTTACTTGTATACTCCAGTCAAGTTTTGAAATTAATATTGAACCCTCCGTTGTGTCTCACCATTTTTTTGTTACGTAAAATGACATTTCACTAATTGTATTGAAAGAATTCCTAAGTTTCCTATTCCTAAATTGAGTAAACAATAGAAAAGGAAGTGAATTAATTCTCATTTCACTTTCTACTGGAATAAACACTAGAAAGAGAAATGAACCCCGCTCTTATTTTATATATATATATATATATATATATATATATTTTAATTTCTCTCTATTAGCCACTTTTGAATTTGATTTTAATTTGATGGCTAATCATCCGTTCAAACTGCCTACCTCTTTTGTCTAGTTGCATTTATCCTCAATTTTTTATACGTACAGATTACACAATATTGGATTTATTCAAAAGTCCAACGTATGAGCTTTTTGAGCGCCTGCACTTGAGATTTTGGTAGCAAGTTGTACGCCCTTGCTGCTGACAACTCTTTAGCTGCTTCTACGTTGGATATTATATTTTAGTACCAAGTATCAGAATATTCTCAGCAATCATGTTAAAATATTCTTGGGAATATTGACTTTGTATCTGCAATAAATATGACATCTTCTTGCTTCTTGCCGTCCCTACTTTTGATTTTAGTTTTAAACTAATCCTATGACTTTGACAGATTCTGTTTTGAATGTGAATGCAATCAGCAGACATGACGTATGATGAAACTGCCCCACATTTTAAACTTGATTTCTTTAAATGGCTGAGCAAAAAACTAGGGGAGAATCATCAAGAGAACAGACAAAGAGACGAAAAGTCCCTTTTTAAGGGTGTTGTCTCAAAAGGTCAGTATTTTATATGAAACAAAAGCTTCTTACAATGCTTTTCAGCTGTTTCTTCAACTTTTAGTGAGAATCTACAGTTTAACTTTCCTTCACTGAGTTTATATGACATAACTACTTCATACCTAGACATCGAATCTCACACCGAAATGGAAATGTCCTTCCTCTTCACTTGTACATTTTGTCTTCTACTTCTTTTCTTCGTCACCCAAATTTCAGCTCAGTCACCATCCACACCCACCACAGGCACAAACTTCTCGTGTTCTGCTAACCCGGGCACCTCCTGTGACACTTACGTCGCTTACTTTGCTCAGGAGCCAGATTTTATGGATCTGAAAAGTATATCTGATCTATTTGGGGTCAAGAGTTCATTGATTGCAGAAGCTAGTAATCTTGTTTCTGAGACTACCAAGTTGATTCCGGGTCAACTCTTGCTAGTGCCTGTTACCTGCAGCTGCAACGGGAGCCACTATTTTGCCAACATCAGCTATGAAATCAAGATGGGCGATAGCTATTTCATAGTTTCACGCTACTTCTTTGAGAATCTCACTGATTGGCACGTTGTGTTGGTTACTAATCCCAGTCTGAAACCAGACCTCTTGAAGATTGGCACCGAAGTGATCTTTCCATTGTTCTGTGGATGCCCTTCAAAATCCCAAACGGAAAAAGGTATCAAGCATCTTATCACTTATGTTTGGCAGCCAACGGATGACATATTTCAAGTTAGCACCAAGTTTAACGCGTCGGAAGTTGACATCATAAACGAAAATAACTACCAGAACTTCACCGATGCAGTGGGGTCTCCATTGCTCATCCCCGTGCCGCAGTTGCCAGCACTCTCCCAACCTCATCCCTCCAATAGAAAAAGTGCATTCAAACATCGGTGGATTCTCATCACAGTTATAAGCTCAGCAGGTGCTCTTCTTGTTTGCTTCTTAGCAACTTTCCTTGTTTACACTCTTGGTTTGTATGAGAAAAAGAAGCTTTTCAACCGCAATGATTCCTCTCTAGAGTCCAGTGATTTGGTCCGAATGAAGAAGCTTTCTAAAACTGAAAAGTTTGAGCTTCAGGCCAAACAGGATAAGCTTCTTCCAGGGGTCTCAGGCTATCTAGGGAAGCCAATAGTGTATGACATCCAAACAATTATGGTGGGCACAATGAATCTCGATGAACTCTGCAGGGTTGGAGGATCAGTATACAAGGCCATGATTGATGGGAAAGTTTTAGCAGTGAAAAAGATGAAAGAAGACATCAAAGAGGAGCTACAAATTCTACAAAAAGTAAACCATGGAAATCTGGTGAACTTGCTCGGGATCTCTTCAAACAGTGAAGGAAACTTCTTCTTGGTATATGAATATACCGAAAATGGTTCACTAGACAAATGGCTACACTCCAAATCTCCAACTTCTTCAAGCTCTATGGGATTTCTAACTTGGAATCAAAGACTTCACATTGCACTAGACGTTGCGAATGGTCTTCAGTACTTGCATGAACACACTCAACCGAGCATTGTGCACAGGGACATCAGAACAAGCAACATACTTCTTGACACAAGGTTCAAGGCCAAGATAGCCAATTTCTCCATGGCAATGCCGGCTGCTAACTCCACGACGCCTACAGTCGATGTTTTCGCTTTCGGGGTTGTGTTGTTGGAGCTGCTATCGGGAAGGAAAGCCATGGTGACAAAAGAGAATACGGGTGAGATTGTGATGCTGTGGAAAGAGGCTAGAGAAGTGTTGGAAGTTGAAGAGAAGAGAGGTGAGAAGGTGAGGAAATGGATGGATCCGAAGTTGGAGAGTTCGTACCCCATTGATGGGGCTCTGAGCTTATTAACATTGGCAAAGGCTTGTACTGAGGAGAGGTCAACAGAGAGGCCAAGCATGGGGGCAGTTGTGTTTAGTCTGTCGGTTCTTACTCAGCCGTTTTCCGAGACATTGGTGGAGGCGTCTTGGACTTACACCTTAGAAGCAGAGGAAGTTGTCCAAATTACTAATCCAATTACAGCTCGATAATTCGGTTTTGTAAATGTGAAAAGTAGATCTCTCCTTTGTAAAAGATAAGTATATTTGTTCTTGATCAAAATATCTTGTAATAAGAAAGAAAGTCATCCGCAATTCTACAGTGCTGAATTAAGGCGCTTAGTGTACAATTTTGCCTACAATTATTGCAAATCTGACCTGAACTTTTTAGGATTGACAAGTTGCTCTTTAACCTTTAACTTTAATCTACAAATTGAATTTAACAAATTGTTGCAGAATATTCTTAAATTAGTGATGACTCTTAAAATTTAGACAAATACTTTCGTACGCACTAAATATCTCGATTGAAAAGGTGTTTTTTTTTTAAATTTAAAATCATTTAGATTGAGAATGGCTCTGTAATAATTTATTAAATAGAACTATAGAAGAAGGAATAGTAGCAATTAAGAGTTCAACAAGTTTTCATTAAAAAAAAAAAAAAAAAAAAAGTTCAAGGGCCAACTTGTGATTCACACAAAAATTCAAGGGCAAAAGCGGCAAAGCACCAACGTCTTCCGGCCGGCCATGGTTCCTTTTCTTTTCTAATTTGTTTTTTGATGTTTTCTTTTTCTATCCTTGACGGTGAAATACTGAAATTCGAGTGACGCTTGAATCGATGATTATTCGCTCTCGTTTTATTATTATTTCTTATTTTTCTCGGGGAAACAAGCTGGCTTCTTTATTATTATTTTTTTTTAATGTTTTTTTACGTTGTTTCTTAAGTTTTTGTCTTTTTCTCCAGTTGATGTCGTTTTTGTACTTATTGTCGTTTTCAACGCCGGTGTTCTTCTTGTATACTATTGTCGTTGTGGTCCTCATCTTTTCACATAAATGTCATTTTAGTTCACCGCAAAGGAAAACTAAAATTTAAAGAATTAAATGCATATCCTGCTCATTTGGGGGGGAAAAAATATATTGAATTCAGTGGATTGCTTCATGACTATATCCTTTTCTTTTTTGTGATTAGTCGCATGAGGGTGACGATAACTATCATAATCACAAGTCGATTGAGAATTCTACGGCAGGGTATGAAACAAAAATAAGGCTCTTTATGCATCTAGCAAAATTTCAATAGTAAATTTTAAATATAGCAAAATTTTTAAAATATTATAAAAAGAGCAAAATTTTGATATTATTAGAATAATGATTATATCATTACATGGTATAAAATGTAGCATCATTATGATAATTATTATGTTATTTTTGTAACATTTATAGTATTCTGAAAATTTTGCTAAATTTCAAATCAAAATATGAAATATGGTGTAATTATCACAACAGGGGAATACCCTAAGGTTATATCTTAAACCGTCATAGTTATATTAGACTTTATTAGTTTTGCAATAGACCTATTTATTTTTTTATTTTACTATTTTTCTTAAAACTTATTTATTTATTTTTTATTTTTGTCCTTTTTGACCTTTTTATTCCTTTTACCCTAAATTTTTTTCTTTTCCATTTTAGTTCCTTTTGTTTTAAACTTATTTATTTTTTCATTTTGATCCTTTTTCTCTTTTGCTACTTGCCCAAAAGCTTTATTTTGTTTTTCATTTTGGTTCCTTTTTAGGATTTTATATGCTTTTAAATGTGTCTCATTTTCAAACTTTAGTTTGAAAAACTTTATTGTGACGTGCATTTCCCTTACTCTATGCCTTAGTTATTAGTGTGTTACGTGGTTGGAAGGCGTAAACAAGGCTTGAGTTTGAACGCGATGCGGATGGGCTCACAAAATTTCTCATACCAAAGGTAAGTGTTCATAATTTCGTTTATTGAATTACTCGAACTTAAGGAATACCATTTTTCATGTACTAAAATTTTTTATTCATTATTAAAAAATTCCGACCCAAGAGGGGAACAAAGAATGCGGGTTCGGTATATGCAAGATATAATGAGAGTCGGTATTAATGATCTAAAAAATATAGAGGCATATACTAATGAGCATTTGGTAGAAGTTATAAATGAATGAGCACATTTTGTAAAGGGACATATATTGTAAAGGTACATATAACATATTGTAAAGTGACATATAATTTAATTTATGTATACATTTTAATTTGAATATATGTAAAATTAATTTGTTTATGTTTTATGACTTGTGAAGTGTGTTAATTATGTGGCCAAAATACTGATAAATCACAGGATTAATAGGCCAACCTGTGAGAAAAGTAATAAAACATTACCCATTTTTTTGGTGCATAAGGCATATATAACAACGGTTTTAACTAAAACCATAGTTATATATTTTCTTAACGATGTTTTATGAAGAAACCGTCATTAAATGTACTCCATAACCACTAAAATTATCATTTTGAGAATATCTTAGATGACGATTTTATTTATAAACTGTTCATTTAATATTTATTTAACGAAGGATAAAAACCGTCATTAAATTGTAAATTAATTTAACGACTCTTGATTAGACGACAATTTTCTTAACCTTCATCTAATCTTTTAACAATGGTTATTAACATCCAAACATTTATGTGTTTTTGGTAAATGAAAATTTTACCATGTAAATTAATCATTTATGAAGTAGTAAATGAATACCTCGTAAATAATCAATTTACCGTAAATGATTCATTTATTGTAACATTGTAAAAAATATTTTGGTAATTGACCTATTTACCAAAAGATTCTTGGTATATTATGACTCTTACGACAGATCTGGTGACGGCTCTGACGACATATCCAGCAAAATCTGTAACTTTGATAACAGTTATGGTGACAACAATAGCGACGACAGTGGCTCTAGCGATGGTTTCGACAAAATTACTAATTAAGAGTTAGGAGGGGGTATTTTAGATATTTTAATTTGTTGTAAATGTGTGTTTGCAACAATTATATTATTTACTTCTACAAACAAACTTTTATGTTATTTTTTTATGCTCAATTAATTTTGATCTATTTCTCTCATTCTCTCCAAAAGCCATATACAAAGTACGGCCGGCCGGCCGAACCATGTTTTTCCTCTCATAGGGCTGTAGGGTCGGGCTCCTCATATAGCTTGGGTCAAGCCAGACCTGTATTTTTCTCTGTCCAGGATGGGCCAGGTTGGGCAGCCCATATTTGCTGGTCTGCTTACGGGAGTTAACGTTAGTGGTTTAGTACTTCTACTGTTGAGTACTAATCCATGGCCCTCTCATATCCTCATTATCTTGTCTTCCGGTTTTTGGGGTCTTAAGAGTCTCTTGACTTACGATGGAGTAACAATTTGGTCGCTAAATCTATGTGTTTTCATTTTTTTAAATATATGTTTTTTTTTTTTTTTTTTAATACAAGGGTTGGATTTGAACTCTACTTGAATCAAATGAAGATTTATGACTAAGCTATGCTTTTTGCTAATCTATAACTAAGCTATGCTTACAACCACATATAAGCATTGTTTAATGTTGCAGTCGCATTATAGTTTGTGTTTTTCCCAGTTGATGTCGTCTTACCTGCTCATGTCGTTTATTGTCCGATTTTAGTCCCTTTTTTTTTTGTGAAGTTTGCGTTTATCCTTTGATGTTGTCTTATGAGGTGAATCATGAATGTCGTAACGTTTTTTTTCTTTTGTCGCTGTATCTTATGTAAATATCGTTTTCCCGATTGATTTAGTTTCTAGGTTGTTGTCCTTTGATTTTTTTTGTCATTTTTGTATTGATGTCGCTTTTAATGCTACTGTTATTATTCATGTTTTTTCTTGTCGTATTTATATAAATGCGTTTTCATGTTACTGCCGTTTCATAATCAAGGTGTCTTAATTATTTAGTCTTTTTTTTCAGTTAATGTGTTGATTTTTTTTTTTTTTTTTGGGGGGGTATTGTGATATTTTTTCCCAAAATGTTGATATGTTCATGACTTGAACAAAAACAAGACGAGGGATGAAATCTGTCCATTCTAACTACCTCTTTTTTTTTTTTTTTTTTTTTTTTTTTCAAATAACGCGCGTGCCGCAACTAAAGATGCACTCAAAATCAAGGCTGGAGCCAAATAAATAAATCAGGTGTAGTGGCGGCTGCTTCAAGCTTTTTTTCTATCCTATAATTGTCAGGCCTAAAGAAATTCTCTCTTTTCTTTTTTTTTTTTTTCTGATAATATGGAATATAGGAGAATCCATAGCCATCAAATTCTATGTTTAGTCGTTAATTCAACATTCTATTGATTACACAAATTTCAGCTCAGTCACCACCCACCAAAGGCACAAACTTTTCATGCTCTTCAACCGCGCCGACGTCTCATGCCGGACTTATGTCGCTTACTTTGCTCAATCTCCAGATTTTGTCGACCTAAAATTCATAGCTGATCTATTTGGTGTCACAAATTCATCAATCGCAAAACCGAGCAATCTAATTTCGGAGTCTACATCCCAGTAGACTCCAGGCCAACTCTCTTACTAGTACCTCTTACTTGCACTTGCAATGGAAGCCATTATTTTGCCAATATTAGCTATACCATCAAGAAGGGAGATAGCTATTACTTTAGTCTCAACCCACTCATCGCAGTTATAACTAGCTCAGCGGGTGCTATTCGTATTCTGTGTATGGCACGTTTTCTTGTTTACACTCTTGGTTTGTGTGAGAAGAAGAAAACTCACAATCCTGATGAGTACTCTTTAGAGACCACTGATCTAATTCAATTGAAGAAATTTGGAAGAAGTGAAATATTTCGAACTTGGATCAGAAAAAAGTATTGGGCTATATAATTAGTTATGTTATAAGAGTGAAACAGCGACTTTGAGAAGATTTTTCTCCCACAGTATATGATATATCTACATGCTATAGCTAGCTAGAATCCTATGAGATTGTTGGCCTTTTAGATTGCATCTTGATCGATTGCTTTGATGCAGCGTCGGCTCAATAGAAATTGAGATCATAGGCGGTAGGTTTTTTTTTTTTTTTTTTTTTTTTGCCCCTAATAGAAAATTCAATAAACATATAGTGCATTAGAATATATATACATAAGTATTTTAATAGATGTTGTTTATCCATTTAGAACATATTTGTCTAACCGTGTTAGAGCATTATATTATATAATAATACAATAATATAATGTTTAGTGTGATCATCGTATTATATAAATTAATATGGATTGTCAATTAATACGATTTATGTCATATTGTATTGTATTACTTTATAGTGGATCAATAATTTATGTCGGAGTTATATACGATTAGAGGTTAGAGTTGAGCTGATATAGGGTCATGTCGGAGCCTATAATTGTTGAAAAATTTAAGGGGCACAGTGCAAATTTTATATTTATTAAAAATTACATTTTAACCTAAAACTTTTATAAAATTAAATTTTGACTCCAAAATTTTTATAAAATTTTATTTTGATCCCAAAACTTTTGAAAAAAAATTTATATTTTGGCTCCTAAAATTTTTAAAAAGTTGCATTTTGACTCCCAATTATTAAAATTTTGCATTTTAATCCCTTATACAATATATCATGGTACCAAACACCGGATTATATTATGATAATACAACACAATACAATACACTTTATATAAGCTACGAAACATGGCCTCAATGTCGTTTCTAGAAGATATCATCGTATTTTTAACAGAACTAGGATGAAGACAAAATCTAATCTCAACTTCCAGTACATCCAAAACTCACATTGGCAGCATAAACTCTGAGGCCCCATAGTTTTGAATCATTATTCAATTTTTTTATTATAGTATTTTTTTCTTAAAAAAATAAATTTCACTATTTCAGTAAAAATTTTGTACTCAAACTTATAAAAATTAAAGAACATCCTTAAATCATGTAGAGATGAAAATGAGGCAGAAGGAGGCGACAACGATTTCAACTAGTGACGGAGTCATAAATTTATGTCAATGGGAGCTAATAAGATTAATTTTATATTAAGAGCTGTAAGATTAATATTAATGGGGCTAATTTATATCAATATAGTTTGATACACAATTATACATATATGATTTTAATATATATATATATATATAATTTTGAGTGGGGGCTTAAAATGCACCATCTCCGTGCATGATTTATATATATATATATATATATATATATATATATATATATGTAAAATTTTGAGTGGGGCTTAAAATGCACCATCTCCGTGCATGCTTTCCGGCCCGTGTCCATGTCTGCCACAAAACTATCCCCATATTCACCACAAGCCCACTTCAAGAGAGATGGATCAGTCGGAGTCAATTTCCCGTCGGAGCCTTCCATCTAATTTAACTAATATGCATTTTAAAATTATAGCAATTTAAAAAGAAATAAAACCAAAATTCTATTAACACTAAAGTCAAAAGTTTCACAAGTAAAACATATTCTAAACGAATGAAAATCAAATCTTAGTAATAAAGCCATAAAGTGCTAATTACGTTTAAGTAGTTCATATTGTATAAATACTTATTTACGCATATAGAAAAGAGATAACACCCAAAACACTCCTTGTGTTTTTACTTTTGCTCCCTCTTATTATGCAAATATCTAAAGCACCCTCTATGTTTATAACATATTGAAAATACACCCTAAAACAATTAATTTTTTTGAATACCAAGATTATTCTTCCCAACCTTCATTAAATACAATTTAAGACATTATTAAAAGAAATCTTAAATAAAATCAATTTTAAAGAACGAAAAACTTTCAAAATAAATTGAAGTACTTGTTTGATAAGGAATATTTATTTGAACATATTTAAACTTTTCTTATTTAACTTTTTAACTAAATCATATATAAAATAACATTTAATATAAATTGGAAAGGGTGATCTTAGTATTTTCAAAAACTTAATTGCATTAGAGGTAATTTGAGTATACTTTTATTAACACAGTGGGTGTGTTTTGAGAATTTGTATAATATGAGAAGCGAAAGTAGTATTTAGATAAAATACAAACGGTGTTCTAAGTATTTTTCTTATGAATAATTAAATTATATCGAGGTGCATACTGGGCAAGAGTTTTTTTTTCTTCCTCTCGCTGACACAACTTGGGGACAAGATATTGTCCCCATCCGAGCCTCTTTTGATGTGAGTTCCGCGGGCTGATCCCTATTGTAATCTCTATATTTAGATCATGTTTATTTCATTCGTTTGAGTTAAAAAATAAATTTATACGAAAAAAATATTAAGAAAAATATTGTACCAAGAGAAAGGTACTAATGTTCCATCAAAATCAAGTACGTGAATGATCAGGTAAGCGGAAATTTCCCAATTCAAGGTCTACTCTCCTTATTCTTAAGGGGAGGGGGGGCTCTTTAATCAAAAACATCATGAAAAAAATAAAAGATTTACGTACTTGTACATTTATCTCTTATTTTTATAAATATATTTATATTAATGATTTAATTAAAAAATTATAAATAAATAATAAATAATAAAAATTTGGAGTCATCCACTAACTTCTCACGAGTATTTATTAAAATTACCCGAAATTCATTTCACGTACCCAAAACTCATTTCACGTTTCTGAACCAGAAAGAAGACAAAGGGAAGCCCATAACTGAAACCTACCAAGATCGTCATTCCTGTTAAAACAACAAAACTATCCTCTCTTAATCAAATAACAAAACAATTGAAAACTAAATTACTCAAAAGATTCTGAACCTTTAACCAAAAAATCAACATAAAAGAACACAAGGAAAAAAAAAATTTACTAGTCCTAAGATCTCACCATAATCAACGTATCTTGGAAACGTATTTCTGTGCTTGATCACGGAAACTTGTGGAGAATTTGATATCAATAACTGTAAAGCCATTGAGATTATTACTAACCCACTTCCAATTTTCTCCCTTGTAACTCTTTCACTCAAATTCAATGACCAGAAACCAGATATTCCATTCCTAAAATCTTCCACAACAACCTTGATGAACAGAAAATTTCCGAGGAACAACGTAGCCTCGGCGAGATTCTTGATTGGTTTGGAGGAGATGATACAGTTCAGAAGATTAACAATACAAGCGCCAGAATATAGAGGTAGCCAAAAGTACCAATCTATTTATTACACACATAAAAATAAAAAAAGAAAAAAAAAAAGGGTAAAATAATTGTATTGGCAATCATAAGGAAGGAAAAAGGGGGTGAGAAATTACCAGGGTCATTTAGCTGCACAGAGGCAGAGTAAAGGAAGAGGGCAGCCATGGCCAGAGAACTGAAGCTGTGTAGCTTTGTGGATGATGCCATTCTCTCTCTCTCTCTCTCTCGCACGTTTTGGAAGATGTAAGTAACTAAAGGCGTTTCGGTGAGAAGTCAACGGCTTCTAGAAGCTGACATCGACTCTTTTTAAATCTTCCTTAGTAAATTACTTTTCAGTGTCATTTTATATTAAATTTAAATTTTATTTATTTTGTATTTTTTTCTGTGATTTTAATTAAATTTAATAATTAAAAATTAAGACTATTAGTAGAACATATTACATGAAAACTCCAAATATGTTTCTCTAACAAGAAGCAAAATAGAAAAAGTACTAGAACTAAATGTTGGGTTAAAACCTCACGGTTTAATTATTTTCTATTCCATTGAATTTACAAACAGAATTCTTAAAAATGCAACTAAAAAAATCATCTACATCAAGTTATAGAATCACTAATTTCAGTTAAGATATTAATTATTTTAGTTTAACTGACGATTACAAACAAAACTAAAATTAATCAAAGTCAATTACATAAAAATTTGGCTGTCCCCTGCATAATCTTCTGATGGTCAAGATTCAAGAGTGCTATATTGCATATCCTCATAGTTACTAGGGTCCGTTTGGTTCCTCCACAAGGATTCTTCCAATCCGAACCTTCCCCGTGTGATTTGAACCATTTTTTCCACCGTTCACGTGTATTTTTGTGATTGTTAGAGAAACCAATACTAGAAATGCAAAATCACAAGATAGATGGAATCACGATTCCGACCTCCAAAATAGTGCGGGGAACAATCCCCAACTACTAAAAAGACTAAAATATTAGGTTCCGGACCCTAAGGACTCAAGAAACTAGATTCTGTATAAAGCATTTTGTCCCTTTCCAGATAGACAAATTTCCCGATTAAATGCTCGCATAATCAAAAATACTATTGCTATAGATTATGTACAAACAAGAAGCCAGAAAGCACAAAACAAAATTTACAACTTCCTTTAACAAAATAAATGTCAAAAAAGGCAAAAAAAAAAAAAAAAAAAAAAAAAAAAACAAAAAAAAAAAAACAAATATTACAAAATAACTTGGCATAGTCAAAACAAAAAAAAAAAAAAAAAAAAAAAAAAAAAAAAACCTTTGTTTTTTAATACGTATCACAAACAAACACTATCCATCCTCTATTTGCTGTATCAAGCGTGGAAGAAAAGTAAGAAAAACCAACAAGACAAAATAACCCCATACCGGTCAATTAAGAAAAGAATAACCAATTTAGTAACCAATTTTTTTGTGGGAATTTTACAAGGACTTTATCAATTGAATCACTCTCTTCTCACCAAATCAGCGAGCACTGACTGGAGTGATAACTTAAACAATGCTATCTGGATCTCCACCAGAATTTGTAGATTAAGTTTAAGTGCCTTAGCAGATGACTGAGCTAAAACCGAGAGGCTGAAGACGATTTCCGCCATTTTCGGCCTCGCCAAGGACTTCTCCTGAGTACAAGCCTTTGCCAAAGCTACCAACGCCAGAGCCCCATCGATGGGATAAAAGCTTTGCAAGTTTGGATCCATCCATTTCTTAAGCCTCTCCTCTCTCTTCTCTTCTTCCTCCAAGATCTCACCTAATTCTTACCACAACATAACAACCTCCCCACTTTTTTTTTTTTTTTGCAACGCGTTCTTCCCTGAGAGCAGCTCCATTAGGACGACCCCGAATGCAAAAACATCGACCTTGAGCATCGCAGGGTTGCCTGCAGGCCTAGCCATGGCGAAATTCCCGATCTTCGCCTTGAATCTCGAGTCAACAAGTATTGTTTTGGCCCTAATGTTCCAATGAGCAATGCTTGGTTGAGTTTGTTCATGAAGGTATTGCAGGCCGTGGGCGACGTCTAGCGCTATGTGAATTCTCTGACTCCAACTGAGGAATCCCATCGAGCTCGAAGAAGACGCCGATACGACAGAGGGCTTAAAGTGCAACCACTTCTCTAATGATCCATTCTCAACATACTCAAAGACCAAGAAGTCATTCCCATCTGTGTCGTATGAAACTCCCATAAGATTCACCAAATTTACATGATTAGTTTTCTGAAGAAGATTAAGCTCGTCTGTAACATCTTCCTTGGTTTTCTTTACAGCAAAGACCTCTCCATCAAATTTTCCTTTGTAAACTGACCTGCCAATCTTGTTCTCCTCTTTGAAGTTCATCGTTGCTTCCATGATCATTTTGCTGTCGTACATGAATGGCTTGCCTAGATACTCTGAGACCCCAGAAAGAAGTTTATCCGGAATTACTATCCTATGCTCAAAATTGTGATTTTCATCAAGAATTTTCCTCCTTTTCTTTAACAACTTGTGGGAATAAACCACCAAAGTTGCTGAGATCACAATCATCAAAGCACCTACAAGGCTCTCAACTCCTATGAGGATCCATTGTTGTTTGGATCTTGAGCTTTTATGTGGGGATTTTTCTCTAGGAAGCACGGGTAATTTCGATACGGGAATTAAAACAGGAAGATCAACTGCACTCCTAAAACTCTGATACTGTTCTCGCGGACGATATCATCCATAGAGGCGTTGAATTTGGAACTCACATTGGAGATCTCATCATTGGGTTGCCAAACGTAAGTTAAAAGATGCTGAATTCTATTTTTCAAGTATGTGTTAGAAGGGCACTTACAGAATAAAGGAACAACTATATCGTTGATGCCGGACAGCAAGAAATTTGGGTCTATTCCGCGGTTTAAGTCTTCCAACACGCTGGGATTTGTGAGATTCACGAAAGTGAAGGTAGAAAGACTGGTAAGTGTCACCCTTCTGGATTTGATATGAGATATTGACGAAGTAGCGGTTTCCTGTGCATGTACAGGTCGCAGGGATGACCAAATGCTGTTGAGGAACCAACTGGTTCTTCTTTGAGATGAGTTACTGGCTTTGGCAACCGATGCTCTGCTGATTCCGAAAAGATCGGATATGTTTCCAAGGTCTATGAGGCTGCGCAAAGTACGCCACGTATGTTTCACACGAGGGAGAGGAATCTGCTGAGCATGAGAAGTTTGTAGCCATGGTGCTTGATGAAGTTTGTGCCATGTTGAGCGTGGCAAACAATGAAAATAGGAGAAAGATAACTCGAAACGAGGAGTATGACACCGCCATGGTTGAGAGCTTGTAATGGTAGATTAGGCTATGAAATGAAGGTGGTTTTTTTCGTCTAAAAGAAAGACATGAGAGTTAACTATTGGTACTCTTAAGTTGAACCTAAATTTTTCTTAATACATGTTGTTTTCAATTGAAATGGATAAGAGCATGGAAAGAAGGATTAGTAATTAAAAAAAAAAAAAAAAAGATTCTTCCACTGCAGAATCTATATTCTATATATTAGAGCAAGAAAAATTGGAAAAGGATACGTTTAAAAATTACACTCCAAATTTCACTATAACTTCCCTGTTCTCTCTGATCAAAATCTACCTCTTCTCCTTGTTCTTACTTTGTTTTTCATTCTCCATTTTTTTTACAGAGAATCTGTCTGTCAGCACTATAAAATAGTGTTAAATGACTTCTAATGGAAACTTAATGAAGAGAAGGATCTTATTGTCACGAAAAGTCAGATACTTTGAAAAGGACAAGGGAATTGTTTAGTACAAGAAAACCCAAGTTAGGAAATGGTAACAAGTTGTCCATTCAACCATTTTTTAAGCACTATTTTTGGGTCTGTTGTCTATGAATGGACTTTATTTTTTATGCCTCCAAAACATTCCTAAAGGGCAAGAAGAAGATGATTGTTCTGTAAAGAAAGGTCAATGGTTCTTTATATAGGGTTGAAACTTGAAACAGCCTGTTAAATTGTTCCTGCACTTAAATTGTAAGAAAACTTCTAGTTATGCTTATTGGAGCATCAAGCGGGGTTTAGTGGAGCTCACACCCCTACTCAACTTATTTTTGTCTAAAAAAAAACATATAAATAAATATAAGTATGTAATTTTATATCAATATGCGCATAACCCCTACTAAACATTAAAAATTTAGACTTATAACTTTATTTTTATTTTACATATTAGTAGTCTCCACTGATAAGAGTTTTTGGCTCTGTCACTGTAACTAGCAATATTGGTAGTAATAAAACAAGTCATTTGAATTAATTTTACCAAAACATTCTCGTTTGAAATTTGAATAGACTATACCATTTTACAGTCTATAAATTGAAATTCTGTTTCGGTATGTATTTCATGTTACAGTACATTTCACATAGAAAATCAAGAATGTCGATCCTCAGAAATACAATAAGAAACAGTGATATAACGATCCGCTTATCATATACATATAATATTACAAGAATTTCCCACCTAAAGTGATGGCTTAGAAAGCCTTTTTTTGGACGCTTAATTTGTTGACCAAAACAACAGTGCTTCTATGAATTATGCTTGTTACCAGAATCCTGGTTGTAACAAAATTTTTATATGAAACATGGACCCATAATACCTAAGTTCTCGGCATCATGAATAGACAACTTGATTGGAGGTTAGGAATTTTAAATTGTCCATGAGTTATTTCAGAAAACGAAAAGAGTTTTTTTTTTTTTTTTTTTTAAAAGAAATTATACTCTTTATTTAGTTGGGGCTTTATAGTTCTTTTTATGTTAATGGCTTAAGTTGTAATCCAAATCGCGGTAATCCTTTGAAATATTTTAATGTACTTGATTATTGGATGTAGCATGTCCCAAAGTAAATTTGATATATAGGTACACAAACATGTTAGATTTTCTCCTTTTTTAATTTGTCATTATTTGTAAGATATATTAGGCTTGTTCTTTTGAGTGAAAAATTCAAAAAAAAAAAAAAAACTCGAATTATAATTTTATTCGAGTTCATGTTCTTTTAAGTTAAATTCGAGTTTAAATTTGAGTTCAAACTCGTTAGGACTAAAACTCGAGTTTAAGTTGCTCGTTCAACTCGAGTTCAGAAACTCAAATTCAAATTAATGAACAATATTTTTTCTATCCTTAAAAATGTTATAACTTTTTCATTTTAATTCTGATTGAGATAATTTTTTTCTATGCGTTGACAACGAAAAGACGAATAAAACCCGACCAAATACCCTATTAAAATTTTTCATCAGCATTGAGTTTTTATTAAAATACTATCTAAATACAAATTTAAGTTTTGACTCACTCAAATATAAACTCAAAAAGATTCTTATCTTAAATTATAATTTAAATGTACATAATTAAATACAAACTCAAATTATAAATTTAATTTAAATTATAACTTTAATTTAACTTAAAAATTATATTCAAATTAAATTTTAAAAGAATAATTATCTTTTATGGAGAAATTTGTTAAAGCGACTAATAAAGTAAAATTGACAAGACTACACTTCTTTCATTTTTGAGAAAAACGACCATCTGGTTCTTCTTCGCAAATGGCGGTTATTCCGGGTTGCCCTGCAGTGGAAAGTACTTTCCTATTAGGTCCTTTATGCAGACCTTTTCCGAGATGTTGTCATTTTTGTGTTATTAGTTGTAATAGTTTCATAAGTGGTAATCGACCCTCATTCTTCGTTTCACAAACCTTTCTTAAACCACCCATTAATCAGATTTTAGAATTTAATTATTACTTGTTACACACCACTCTTAAAATTTTAAAAAAGTCCCTACATCGAAATTGTATTTCTTTTTCTGTTTCTTTTTCTACCCACCCACCAATCAAATTTACCATTTTTCCCCTAACTGTTTATCTTTATCCTTCTCTTTAGGGCAAGAATTTAGCTTCAGTAGACTAGGCTACCTGTCTTTTTTTTTTTTTTTTTTTTTTTTTTTTCAATGATGTTGTATATAAAAGGAGAGTTATGCTTACGAATCGTAGAAACTTTACATACGGCCGATATATAAATCAATATATGAGAATAAATTATTTGAAAATGAATATTAGAAAGAAAAAATATATACGAGAATAACATATTGAAAAAAGAAAGAAAATGATTATATAGTAGGAGAAGGAAACATAAAAAAGGGGAAAGAAGAGAGAAAGGGGAAAAAGAAAAGAAATGAAAAGGAAAAAAAAATCACGTAAAAAGAAAAAAAAAAAAAAAAAAAAAAACTCAAGGGAAACATTAACTTATTCTCCCATAGTAGATAGGCAAAGGAAGGAAACTCTTAGGTCTCGTTTCTTTGAAATTTTATTTAAATAAAAATTGAGATGTGAAAAAAAACTACGAGTTTTTATTTTAATAAAAAACATTTGAATAACTCTAGGGCAACCTTTTACTTGTATAAAAGAAAATTAAAAACTGACAATCGTACAAAAAAAAAGAAAATAAAAATAATTTCATAAAAAGATTATATAAATAAAAAATTAAATAAAAAATTTAAAAAAAAAAAAAAAACTACCGAGTTTGCATCTTTAATAGAAGAAACATCCTCAAAAACTCTAGGGGCAACCTAGCAAAAGAGGATAATATTGAAAATCGTACAAAAAATAAAGAAAATAAATAACAATCACTTAATGGGGTCCTCATCGCCTATCTCACTCCCCATGCCATATCCGCACTCCTACAGATTTGTTCCCCCTGTGCAGCCCTTGAGTGTAGGTTTGCAACGCTTTGAATTAGTTTTTTTAGATCTAAGTTGTTTCTAAATCCTGATTAGCCAAAAAAAAAAAAAAAAAAATTGTTTCTAAATCCTAGACGGATCCAGTTCAAGGTCTAAAGATACAAATGATTGAATTTACTTTTAATGTATAATTTAAATTTTTATTTTTATTCTTAATTTATATTTTTTAACTAATATAATTACTTAAAAAATAACATTAATTAAAAATAAAAATTAAAAATTAAACTAATACCCTTTAATAGATATTTGTCTTAATATAAACCACTCGGCCCGCTTGACTTTTGTGGGCTTAGAAAGCTATATGGCCCAACCTGCATAAAGATACGGGCTACAAAGAACAATCACATGTTTTAAGTTAGATTGACACATCTTGAGAACATAAATTATTTTCGCAGAATATTTCAAAATAAAAAAAGACAATTTTCTTTTTATCTTTAAAAAATTTTAAAAAAAAATAATTTTTTAATTTTAATTTCATTATTTTTATTTAATTTTTTTTAAATTTTAATTTTATTTAATTTTATTTAAATTTTAATTTCAACTCAAATTATAATTCAAATTCAACTCAAAAATTACACTCAAATTACACTATAAAAGAACCTTTAAAATATTAAATATACTTTTAAAATATCAGTAGGTCTCCGATCACACGATATCAGCACCGACTGAATCCGACCACAAAGTCGGTATCCAATCAAAATACCTGACATCCGTCAGCCAACCACCACTATTGGTTGCGGTAGTCGTCAAAATACCTAAAAATTCAAAAAAAAATAGAAAAAAAAAAACACCATTACTGGTGACACCAAAATAAATAAATAAAACATGAAAAATAACATAACAAATCCAACAATCTACGAACTGAAAAAATTTCAACAGATTGCACAATTCAAAAAAAAAAAAAAAGAGCAAAAACCACAATTATACAAACATAATCCCTTCCTCTCTCTTCTTTGCACCAAACTCATCTACAGATTTGCAATATCCCCTCCAAAAAGACGTGGATCAGCATCGTTTGCATCAAACAATGTCGCCTCCAGACACCACCCTGACGCTGCCGCACCAACGCCATAGCGAAGGTCTCCGAGGAGCGAAGAAAAATCTACAGATCGCATTCCTTCTCGGGGGAGATCGCCGATCTCCTACGCAAGACCACCGCGACGCAAGGGGAGATCTGAGCTCCCCTCGAGTGGAAGAACCTTGTCGGCAATCTCCTGCGCGCGGACCCGGCGGAACCGCAAGGAGATCGCAGCGCCAGAATCAGGAGTGTCTTCACCGAGGTGGATGAGGCGGTGTTCTTCTCCACGGCAACGGCGACGATACGACGCCCTGACGGCAACAGAGAGAGAGAGAGAGGTCTGGTATTGTCTTTGAAATGAGAAAACGGCTGGTACTCGAAGGACGGAGGGAGAAGGGAAGAAGGAGAAAAAAATAAAAATTAAAAAAACCTAGATGAGGGATATTTTGGTCCACACAATAATTTTTTAAAAATCCACTGTGGCAGAAAATGTGGGAGTGTTTCATTGGCCGGAGGAAGTCGATCCACGGCGAAATTCCGTGGCGTGGTTCGTAATTATCCCTAAGGATATGTGTCGGATTGTAAATGGCTAATTGAGGACAACGCGTGATATGCAGTCAGACCTGTTTATTATTTACTGTAGAAATATATATATTTTTTTAAACAATAAGATAAATATCTTTGGAGTGGACAGTTTTGTATTTTTATCCATTGAGTACAGTTTTAAATATCTTTAGAGTGAAATGCAGTCAGACCTGTTTACAGTTTTAGGGCCGTCACTTTATTATTAAATTAGTAATTTAAATAGATATAATTTTATATAAGAATATTTTATTATAATAAAAAAAAAAATATATAATTATTTTTAATAATTTTTTATTATAATAAAATTTAAATTTTAAAATTAAATTAATAAAGTGAACAAAATTTTATATTTTTTTTGGCTCAATTTGATTCAATTTGAATTACATCCCTAATTCACACAAGTTTTTTTTGTTGCAAAAACGGTAACGATTTTAACATTTGCATAAATCTCGCTTATATTTTTTTTAATAAAGAAATTAAATTGCAGAAAGACCATAAAAAAAAATTGTAAAAGGAAATGGTGACTTGACATGCAATTAAATCGAGAAGGGAAAATAATTACTTACATAGAAGAGAAACTACTTTAGTCGTTAATGTAAGAAAACAGGAAGTACTTCGGTAATCATACTTATCACTACGGCTGATAATTTAGATAAAAACTCGATAAACACAACGTAAAACTCGTGTAAAATTAACAAGTTTAGGTTTATTATAAATAGATTTAAATTATAATTAGGTAAAAATGATTAATATAATTAATAAACAAATTAAATTATATTTAATTTTTTAATATGAAATAATATAAATTCACACAATTAATTATATGTATCATTTGTAATATAATAATATGTGATATAATATGAAAGTTTATATGACATACTAAATATAAATAATACAAATTTTAATATTTATAGATAAATTTTATTTATTTTTTTAAATAAATTGACCGATAAATATGTTAAATCTGTCTTGACCATATTAAATAAGTCATTATTATATTAATTATTTATTTAATATATTAATTTAAATAGATAATATGAGTTAATATGATTAACACAATTAATAAATAGATCGTATTTAAATTAATATTTTTAACATGTTTAATAAACATATCGTTTTTGAAATTGATATTTTTGACACGATTAACAAAATATGATCTACTAACACGTATTGCCATCCATAATTATCAATTAAGCCATCAAGATCAAGTACGCACCAAAACAGCAAACTCCAGTATAGAAAACCATTAGCATAAATATAAAAAAATATTCTAAAAAAAAAAAAAAAAAAAAAAAATCATAATTAAAATCTTTGATTTGATCTATATATGATCAAACGACCTAGAGTTCTCGATTATAACTTTTGAATTTTAAATTTTTTATAAGAAAAAAAATTTATAACATAATAAAAAAAGAAAATTACATGTTCTATCTCCTTAAATATCTGACTCATTAAAATTATCCTTTTAAAAAATTATACTTCTTAACCAATTATAGTTTAAAAGGTAAAAATATAAACTAATGTCAAGAGATAAAAATAAAAAATGGCTCAATTTTAAGAGGTTTTTTTTGTTTTTTTAATTGCTAGAACAAAAATCATAAATTATTATATATATATACTATAAGAGGCACTATTTTAACTGTTATTTGAACAGTTTCAATTCTTTTTTATCCCTCAATTTTTAAAAAATTTCCGTGTGTCCATTCACTTTTACTTTTACCGTTTTGTCTTAAGCTTCTTATTCATTTATTTATTTTTTGTTTTTGGTCATTTATGTCGTATATACTAATGCCTTATAAAACTTCTCGAAGAAGTTTTGTTAACCTCTTTCTTTCCTTTTGGCCCCTCTTCTTTTTTTGTTTATTATTCATTTAGTGTTAATTGAGAGAGATTTTGAGTGTATTTTTTTTACTAAGAGTTCGTTTGTGAGAGCTTTTTACCAGAATAACAAAAAGTTAGATGTGACTTTTGAGATTAGAATTATGTGATTAGAATCATTTTTTTCATGGATTATTTTAGAACCATTTTTATTTATGTGAGAGAAAATACCAGAAGTAACCACAAATCATGATTCGAATAAGAGAACGAACCCTTTTACCAAACATCACCTAATGCATTTTTAATCAAAATGACGTAGTTTTGGTTGAAAGTGTACAACTTGCTCACTTTTTTTGATTCTTTTATTTTAGGTTGTTTTTATTTTTCATCCTAAAACTTATTCATTTTTTTTTTAATTTTAGTCCTTTTAACTTTTTATTTTTTTCTTTTTGTCCTAAAATTTTATTTTCATTTTTATTTTGGTTCCTTTTGCTTTTAAAATTATTCATTTTTTTTCCTTTTGGTTTTTTATTGATAATATTTCTTCGCTTATTGACCTAAAATGTTTTTTTTACCTTAAAGTTTATTTATTTTCTCTTTTTTTTTTGTTCCTTTTGCCCCTAAAATTTATTTATTTATTCATTTTAGTCCTTTTTAACCTCTTTTTTATTTTTTACTTGAAATTTATTATTTTTTTTGTTTTGGCTCATTTTGTCTTAAAACTTATTTATTTTTCCATTTTGTCATTTTTTGACTTTTTTTTGAATTTTTCTCAAAATTTTATTATTTTATTATTTTGGTTCCTTTCTCTAAAATTTAGTCATTTATTCATTTTTGTCTTTTTTGATCATTTTTTTTATTTTTTTCCTACAACTTTATTTTTTTGCTTTAATTCATTTTGTCTTAAAATAATATTTGTTTATTTATTTTAGTCTTTTTTTTAACTTTATCTTGACTTCTTGTCATAAAACTTATTTTTTTCTTATGTTGGTTTTTCATTGAGATTTTATATTCAGATTTTATATATTTTTAATAATAATATGACAATTAATTAATTACAACTTAACACACTAATTATTTTTACGTGTAAAAAATATGTAGATTTCAATTAGTTTATACTAAAGCAGAACTCATGTACTAAATATACGCTAAAATTTTATTTTTAAGTAGATGTTTAATTTATAAATTTAAAATAATAATTTAAAATTATTTTTAATTTATATATATTTTTATAAAAAAATATTATAATAAAATATAAATTATGATTTAAATAATACCATAACTAAACGAAACCTCAGTCTATTGGAAGAGGGAGAGTCCGAAACACTCTTCAAACCTCGCACGTGCGAGGAGAGAGAGAGAGAGAGAGAGCATCACTAAAAAAGCAAAAGGCTCCCTCATTTTAACTCCACTCTTACCATCTCCACAGTCCGTCGCACCGCATTCTCGCAGAAAGGAAGGAAAGAGAAAATCGCCGTTTCGGGAGAATGCGAATCAGACGATGCCACATGTCGAACCCCAAAAGCCCCGTCGGTAAGCTCTCCTGTCTCCGTAATCCCCCCTCAATCACCGACTTTCGCACTTTTTCAAGCTGGTTAATGGCGTCTTTTCGCCTCCAAATGTGATTATCACAAAATGCCCTTCCTTCTCTCGTCTAATTCTTATACATGACGACAAGGTTTTGTTCTTTTCTTCTCCTTTTTTCCTTTTTCTCTGCACGGCAGGCAAAGAAAATCGGGGAAAAGTTAGGGTTTGTGCGATTGGGAAATCCATGGGGAGGGGAAAAGTCGCGATGAAGCGAATCGAGGACAGGCACAACCGCCATGTCACATTCTCGAAGCGGAGAGTCGGTCTGATGAAGAAAGCCAACGAACTCTCCGTCCTCTGCGACGTTGAAATCGGTCTCATCGTCTTCTCCGGCAGCGGGAACCTCTACGAGTTCTCTAGCTCCCACAGGTACCAAATTATATATATATATGTATATTTGTTCTGTGAAAGCTACAACGTGTTTGATTCTTTTTTTTTTTCTTTTGTTTTTTGCTCAAGAACTGAAAGAACGTGTTTGATTCTTTCCTTTGCAGTATTGTGTTTTTTTTTTTTTTTTCCCCGTCTAGTTTGTCTGTATAAATCGATCATACTTTTTACTCCCGATTTGGTTGTATTGGTTATTATTGATTATATGGGTTGTGCAAACGGTAGAGCGACGTACATAGTCGCTTTCTTAAATCTTGGACAGGATTGAACTTTTTTCTTTGTTTTTTGTTTTTTTTTTCTCTCTCTGTTATATATAAAATAGGGCACATATATTTATTTATATACGCTGGTATGGATAAGGATGAACGTTAGCTTCGGTGATCAGTGTGTACGGAAGAGTGAGAGAGGGGGGAGAGAGAGAAAACATTTCAATCAAAAATAAAGGGGTTGTTTTTTTAGTGTAATTTAAGTGTAATTTTTGAGTTAAATTTAAATTATAACTTGAGTTGAAGTTAGAATTTAAATAAAATTAAATAAAATTAAATAAAGTTAAAATTTAAAAGAACTTGAATTTAAATAAAATTAAAACTTGAGTTACATTTTTTTTTTTTTTAAGTTTTTTTAGATAAAAGAACAATGTCCTGAAAGTGTTCTGAACCCACATCTACCTTAATGCCTAAAAGAAAGTGTTCTGAACCCACATCTACCTTAATGCCAATGGCTTGTTTGACGTCTCCATTTTGATATGTTATTTCTAATTGTGCTTCAGTACTTGATGGTATCTCAAATGCTAATTGTGAAAGATCTTTTAATTTCTAAAATAATTTGAAAATTTATAATTTATAATGATTTTATGAAAAAGAAAGCATATTAATCAATAACAATCAAAATATCAAATTTGACCTATGTTATATATTATTAGTAGATTTGCTATCAAATATATAGCATATAGAATATATAACACAAAAAAAAACATTACGAGTCCGTTTAATTCGTTAATTTGAGTTTAAAATTTGAAGTTGAGATGTAATTTTATGTAAATTTTTTATTATAATAAAAAAGTTAAATGTAATTATTTGTGAGAGTTTTATATTGTAATAAAATTTAAATTATAAACTCAAATTAACGAAATAAACGGAATCTACATTTAAAGTGATTTTCCTCCAAAAAGTTAAAATTTAGTATTAGTGCACTAATTTAGCATTGTATTATAAATTTTTTAGTATATTCGTTTAGCATATATATTGGAGCAGTAATATTTTTGCCCGAGAGTGTTAATTCACATAAGTCAGACTTTGATACGGTAAAACACAAATTTACTGAGTAAGTTTTGAGTTAGAATAAAAGTATATAATATTTTGCTATATAAGAGGAATGTTTAATAAAAAATTCTGTTTTTTCATTTAAAATATAATTCATAATTTATTATAGTATTTTTTTTCATAAAAAATATATATAAATTAAAAATAATTTAAATTATAAGATTTAAATATTTTAACTAAACGTCTTTTAAAAATCTTTCTATTGTGATTGTAAATATCATCTAATAATTAATCCACTTCCGACTACTTTTACTTTACTTAAAGTTCCCTACTTTAATTAAATAAAAACATTTACTAGTTGCTATCAACCGAAAGACGGCGCCGAAATCATTTCATAGCTGTTGCATTATAGTTCTGTAGATTTGCTTTTTGTCTTCTTTTGGTTCTGAGGGATGACTTCCTGTATCCTCGGAAGTGGTGCTGTACTTTTTGGTTCATTAGCTCATGCTCTATCATTACCTCTCCTTTTTTTGTTTGGCTTTTGGAAGTAAATAGTTTTCAAATAGAACTTAATTGGCTCGTTTATTTTGTTTATTTGAATTTAGAATTTGAGTTTTATTATAGTAAAAAGCTTTCACAAATAATCACATTTAATTTTTTTGCTACAGTAAAAAGTTCACATAAAATCAAATCTCAACTCGAATTAAAAATTCGAATCAGCGAAGTAAACGGGCCTTAAATAGTTTTCAAATAGAACTTAACTAATGTTTTTCAGTTTGTAGATTTAAATTTTTAATTTAAATTGGTATATAATTTTATATAAAATTTTTTTTATAATAAAAAAAATTAAATGTAATTTTTTATGAGAATTTTTAATTATAATAAAATTAAAATTAAAAACTCGAATTGATAAAATAAATGAGATTTAAGTCTCGTTCATTTTGTAAATTTAAATTTTTAATTCTAACTGAGATGTTATATTTTTTGAGAACTTTTCAATGTAGCAAAAAAAGTTGAATGTGACATTTTTTTAGAGTTTTTTTTACTGTAGAAACTTAAAATTGAAAACTCAAATTAGTAAAATGAGCGAGGGCTTAATAGTTTTGATATAAGCTTTTTAAGTAGTGAGACCTTATGACTTATAGGAATTAATTTAGGTAACGAGAATAAGGATCCTAATTTCTAAACGATCGTAAGATCTATGATCTATAGGTTCGTATTTTTGTGAAAAACAAAAGAAAATTTAGAACTTTGAGATGAAAGTTTCTGATGATAAAACTTATCAAAAAAAAAAGAGAGACTAGACACTATGAGATGGAAGTTGCAACGGACAAATTGACTCACCGTATAAGGTCACGTATACGTATACAAATTCACTGAAAAGATATAATCAGTTAGAACTCTTGCAAGTGTCTGACAACGGCGATCCACGAAGAAAGTTGCAAATTCATCGTTATATATATATATATATATATATATATATATATATATATAGTGACGGCTAAGACTTAAAAGTAGTATATAATTACATACGAATTACCATCCCATGCATAGAAACTAGAAGAACATACGTAAAACATCAAGGTATTTTAGCACATTTTAATCCAGGTCTTTTACATCAACCGTCTCATGCCTAGGTCTATAGAAACAAAAGCCAACAGTTGAGGGATAAAAAGATCTCTTTGAAGATCAATGCAAAATTTCAGGCAATTCAAACGCTATCTCATTGTTATTTGTTGGTGTACCGTTAGTTAAGCTTGACATTAATTCACTACAAGAAAGAAGGTTTTTAGCGACGACAGTTAAGCAAAATTGTCGTAGCTAATAAACAATTAGCGACGATAAATTGTCGCCAAATAGTCGTCATTGTAGATCCATCGTTGAAAATATGTTTGGCGATGATAAACTTGTGGTCCCTAAAAAATATATACAGCGATGAACAAGTCGTCGCTATAAGTTGCAGGTTTCGTCGTGGAAAAGTTGTCAGCAACCTAATGAGAAGAATTTGAACCTCCTGCTAACCTAATGAGTGCCTATAGGACTCCTCTCATCAATTATACATTCTTTCTCATACTAGGCTCATCGTAGAAGTAAAATTTCTGCTCAGCTTTGTATCGAGAATGAAATTTGAATTTATTGCTAGAGGCCTACTCACCTTATTACGAATCCTTTACAAAAGAGAGAAGTAAGAAAATACATCCGTTCCATGCACAATTAATTTATCGATTTGTAATGAGTTTAATACACAGGCATATAATAATTTGGGTTGTGACACATGGTTGCCAATGATACATAAAATTCAGAAATTAGAAAAGAGGAATTGCCCAGCATGTTCCTATCAAAGGCAAGAAATAGCGTTTACAAATTGAAACCATTTGATTTGATGGGAACATCATTGATAGTGAAGGGGAAATTGTGAATTAAGTTAGTAATTGTTTTTAACAACCTCTACACTTCTTCGGTAGGCGTTTGAAAGGCATTGCTGAGGTTGATTGTAGCCCAATTTCGTAGTTAGAAGCGATTGATTGGGAAAAGCCGTTTGATGAGGAAGGAGTAGGGAGGCTAGTTTTTGAATGTGATGAGAATATAGCTCCAGGGGAAGAAGGTTACTCAATGGCTTGTCTTTAGCTAGTTTGGGATGTTTTGAAAAATGAGATCATGGAGTTGCTTAATTAATGAATTTCACTCAAAGAGATGTCAATGGATTAAGCAATAGGACATACGCCCATTTACATAACGAGTTAAACTCTTGTAAGATTAGTGACTTCAGGGCCATTTGGCCTCATCAATAGTTTGTACAAGATGATTTCTAAGGCTCTGGTCACTAGGCTAGAGGATTTAATAGAAGAAACCATTTCAAAGGCAAAAGGGGCTTTTGTGGTCGATAGACAAATTTCAGATGTGGTGCTCATGGCTAATCAGGTAGTGGAAGATTGTCAATGGGGTGGTAGGTCTGTATGGTTTAAAATTTATGTTGAGAAGACTTATATGATCATGTCGAATGGGATTTGTTGGATTCGGTATTGAAGAATAAAGTGTTTTTTAGAGTTAGATTAAGGAGGTGGATTAAGGGCTGTTTATCTTTGGTGTCATTCTCAATGATGATCAATGGTAGACCAAGGGAAAAGATTAGGGATTCTAGAGGTTTACGACTAGGAGATCCAATGTACTTTGGTGGGCAATGCTCTTGGATGCCCCGTGGATAAGGCTATGGATCAAGACTTGATGAAATGTCCGGAAGTAGAAAAAGTGTTAATTTGGGAATCAATTTAGAATAAGTAGAGATGGAAAGGATGGCATGACCAATCAATTATATATAGGCTTTCCTCTTGTGGAAAATCCATTGAAATCGCCATTTTGGGAACCGGTGGTCATGAAATTGGCAAGAAGATTGATGCTTGGAATAGGTCCTTTTCTTGGGGAGGGGGGATTCACTCTTATTAAATCGGCAATCTTAGCTTGACCGAATAAATATTGTGAGCTTTTAGGATCCAAAAAAAAGTAGATGCAGTCATTGAGGTGATGAGAGTTTTTCTATGGGATTATCATGTATTAATTAGTTCTAGAATCTTAGGTCTCTGGGATTGTTATGATTTAAAACTTAGGATTATCATGTGATAAGATTTGCTTGGATTTTTTTTTTAAGAATTGGATCTTCTTCCAAATCAAATTTTGTTTTGTATAGTTTGCTTAATTAAACTAGATTTGCTTCTGAATTAGGTTTGATTTCGTGTTTCAGAGCGCCGTGGTGCCTGTTTCAAAGCCGAGGTGCCCGTAACTTCTCCAAATTGATCCTTGAGTTTCCAAACTTGTTTTAACCTCCAAAACACCTAAAAACACAAAAACTCAATAAAAACATAAAATACTCAAGAAGCGAGCGAGGAAACATGGGAAAATTGATCGGAAAACTATATCAAATTACGCACTTATCAATGATCATTAGGCATCGGTCAAAATTGCCCATAACTTCGTTTAACATGATAGAACAAAGCATGTGGAGATGGAAGGTATTTTATCAAAGAGAAATTTTATTCTAGTCTTGTTTTTACTCCCCGTTGATGCTCAAATCCGACCCAACACCACATGCAGCTATGCATGGTGATCCACCGGATCCTATTCACATTGAATTCACATCAAATGTCTAATCGGCTGGATTTGGTTGGGAGAGTGATCAGCGGCATGCTGTGTTTTATCATCAAATCAGGTAGCTGATGTCCTTGTCAAAAGTCTTCCTAGTGCGAATTTTCATCAACTCATTGAAAAGCTAGGAATGTTTAATATCCTAGAACCAGCTTGAGAGGGACTTGGAAGAATCCGTTTATAGTATTGTGTAAAATAAAATAGTGGAAATCAGATTTAAAGGTTAGAATATAGTGAGGAAATTCAGTAACTAAAGGGTTTTTTTTATTGTTTGTGAATAGGATTAGTGGGGGAAAACGTTGGGAGTAAAAAATTGTTTACTTTTAGATAAAGATGTGATTAGGTTCTGTAGAACGGACGCAATCACTATGTTCAATTGATGGAGAAAAGATCGGTACGTATAAAGGGCTTGTCTAGGCTATAAAGTTAAGCTTCACATGCATATGTCCTATATATTTAGATCACAAGACACGTGGAATTTATAAATCCTGGAGATAAAGCACACGTCTTGCATATTCATGTGACGACTATTTGCTATATAATTATGTATGTAAATTTCAATGGTTTGTGCGCTTTGGTTAAGTTTGAAATGTAACCTTTTATCAAAAATACAAAACACGTTAACAAAGCATTAATCATTAATCTAGACTATAATTGATGTGAGATTGGTTGTTCTTCGGCCTTCATTCAGTTTGGGTTGGATTTATTGGTTCGTTTTAGAAAAATACACATAAGGAGTAGTATTATTAGGCTATGGAAATGTAAAATAGTGAATCTCCCTTGTCATAACTTAAGAAAATTGCATTTTAGAATATTTATAAAATGCACAGAATCTAAAAAATATTACTTCATAATCATTCCTAGATTATATATTCAAATATTGAAGCTATAAAGTTCCATTTCATCTTTGTTTGAGACGGATGTGTACTTTTATTCTTGTTATGTTATCTTCCAAAATTAAGACAACTTAACAAGGATAGCTCTTCAAAGAAAAATAATATTGTACCAACTTATGGACAATAACAAGAATAAAGTATACCCATTAAGGGATTTAATATTGATAATTTCAAATGCATATTGTCATGCCAATGTTATGTAGTTTTGAAATGATATAGCGAGCTTGTTAGTTTTGTGTATTGCTTCAAAATTTCCGTACAAAACACAATAAAATATATGCTTGAACTTCAAGTATCGTAAAAGACTAGTTTCCTTTTGAATACATGTTGAGATTCAACTTCACTAGATGTACAATTCTTAATATGAGATTTGGCACCAAACAAGACACGCACACATATATTATATCTTTTTGAATGAAACGTAATGCATGTGTGTGTGTGTATGCATATGTTTGAGTGTGTGAGTGCGTGCATGTTTACTTGTAATGAAATGTAATTGAAAAAGGAAAAAGTGCTGGAAGACAGAGCAAATAAATAAGAAATTCTCTTTCCAACATATACTTACCTAAAAAATAGGAAATGAAATTCAAGATAACTTGGAATTTCTTTCTAGTGTTATCTAGCTTTTAGGAATAAGAATGTTAATATAATTATTAGTGACTATGGAAACAGTGCTTTGGTTATTCCAATAAAAAAAAAGAAACATTATGTTAGGACTCCCTCTGTTCTAGATAATATTTATACGTTGAGCTATGGAAAACAATGGGAATTCGGAGAAATAACCAGAATGGCCTAGTTCCTTTGATTGAATGATGGTCAAAACATACAGGGAAAAACAAAATACAATGCTGGAAATTAAAGATGGAGGTGAATTTGAGGACCCCTCCTAACCTCCACCGACTGAAGTCTACTCTTAATTCTCGATGCTTACATTCTCTGCCCGTAGGCTATTTATTTCCACAAACCTCTAACTAACTCCCCTTCCCCATATCTGACCCTTGCACACATCCCCATAACCCATAACCATATTCTAACGACGCCCCCATCCTTGCCTTGATCCAATGATAGCCAATATCCCCTCCTGCCCCTGCCCCTTCTTACTTTTTTCGCTTACACAAACTTGAGGGTTGGAGTGCTAACATTACCCCCCCTGTCAAGCCCGACCTTGTCCCCAAGGTCGGAAGTCTGGAAACTGTTCAGCAATGGTCACCAGCGGCTCCCAAGTAGCATCCTCCTGTGGTAACCCCTTCCACTACACCAATACCTCATGTACTTGGCGGCCTCCTACAGTCACCGACCGGGAGTCCAACACGGATACTGGCTGAACCAAGAGCTCCAGCGTATCAGTCAATTGTTCCGGCAAAACCTGATCGCTATACTGCTGCCCTTTAAAGGCTTTGAGCTGAGAGACGTGGAAGACCGGGTGAATTTTGGAGCACTCCGGCAACTTGAGGTGGTAAGCAACTAGCCCGACCTTATCTAGAACAGTAAAAGGTCCATAAAATTGAGGGCTCAATTTTTCATTAACTTTCCGTGCCAACGACCTCATGAAATAGGGCCACAGCTTAAGTAAAACCAGGTCACCAGGGGCGAAATCGACCTCCCTGCGGTGCTGATTAGCAAAATGCTTCATGCGCTGTTGTGCTAAGAGTAAATGATCCCTGAGGGTGTCTAGCATGAGATTGCGCTGTTGGAGTTGGACATCGACCTCGTTGACGGTTGTGGATCCTTAGGGAAAACAATACAGGGGAGGATGTTCACGGCCATACACCACCGGAAAGGAGAGTACTTGGTGGAAGCATTATATGTAGTATTAAACCAATATTCTGCCCAAGGTAAAAACGACATCCACTGCCGTGGCTTGTCGCAAGCGAAGCATCGGAGATATGTTTCCAAACACCGATTTGTAACTTCCGTTTGGCCATCTGATTGGGGATGATAAGCTATCCTTGGGTGCAACCATGTACCCTGGAGTCAGAACAATTCGCGCCAGAAATGGCTCATAAAAATCGAGTCCTGGTCGCTAACTATGGAGCGGGGAAAACCATGCAATCGGATGATCTCACAGACAAACAAGGCAGCCACCTGGGCGGCTATATAGGGGTGCGCCAAGGGCAAAAATGCGCATACTTGGATAGACGATCAACGACGACGAAAATAGTATCCATACCTTGTGACTTCGGAAGGTCACCGATAAAATCCATAGACATCCTCCCAAATCTGAGTTGGAATAGGCAGTGGTTGTAATAGCCCTGCTGGCGACAAAGCTTTTGTTTTTGAATGTTGGCACGTCTCACACATGTCCACATAATCCTTTATGGCCTTTTTCATTCCCTTCTAAAAGAAAACGGCTGCTATACGTTTGTATGTCCGCAGGAAACCAGAGTGCCCCCCAACTACCGAGTCATGGAAGTCATGCAACACTTGGGTGATCCAAGTCGATGATGAGGGCAGGACCACGCGGTCCCGAAAATAGAGTAGCCCTTGGCGAAAACCAAAGCCCTCTCACAGAGGTTGGTCTTGCTGCACGACAGAAATAAGCCTGGCGCAGTCCGGATCTGTCTGTTGGTCTTTTTTTAGGCCCTCGATGTCGAAATGATGGGGAATGGATAGGGCTGCGAAGGATGCATCTGCGGCAGTTCCACACCGAGACAGGGCATCTGCGGCCTTGTTTGCTGCTCCTCGTTTATATTGAATTTCAAAGTCGTAGCCGAGTAACTTAGCAACCAGGCGTAGTTGCTCAGGTGGCAGAACCCACCGATCCAGGAGAAAACGCAGGCTCTGCTGGTCTGAGCGAACGACAAAGTGTCACCCTAGGAGGTCGTGTCCCCATTTCTGCACCGCGAGTACAATGGCCAGGAGCTCGCGTTCATACACCGAAGATAGCCAAGATGTGGCTGAAAGCACCTTGCTAGAGAAGGCAAGGGGTCGGCCGTCCTGCATTAACATGGCACCAACTGAAGGAAGTTTGAAGTCCGACATGGCCAAAACGGGTAGTTTGGTCATTGCTGTCTTCAACTGAAGGAAGGCTACGGCTGCCTCGTTCGCCCAAAGAAAAGCCCTCTTTTTTAGCAGATTGGTGAGAGGGCGGGCAATGGTACCATATCCTTGCACAAACCGCCGATAGTATCCCGTAAGGCCTAAAAATTCACGGAGGTCCCTTACATTTTGAGGGGTCGGCCAGGAGACCATGGCCTCGACCTTGGATGGGTTGGCCGATACCCCCTCCGAAGAAATGACATGGTCGAGGTATTCCACCTTCTATTGGCCTAAGACACATTTTTTGTAGTTAGCAAATAAGGTTTCCTGTTGTAAGACCGTGAGGACTGGCTTTAGGTGACCACAATGTTTTTCCCAAGACCTGCTGTAGACTAGTATATCATAAAAAAAAACTAGTACAAATTTACGGAGAAAAGGACAAAATACCGTGTTCAATAGTGATTGAAATGTGGCCGGCGCATTGGTGAGACCAAAGGGCATAACGAAGAACTCGAAATGCCCCTCATGAGTGCGGAACTCCGTTTTTTCCACGTCGCCCTCCCGCACCCGTATCTGATGGTACCCCGCCTTCAAATCCAATTTGGAAAAAAACGAAGCTCCATGTAGCTCATCCAGTAGCTCATCGATGATCTAAATTGGAAAATTTATTTGGAACCGTGAGTTGATTTAAGGTGCGGTAGTCAACACAATCTCCAACTATCATCCTTTTTCTTAACCAACAGTACCGGGCTAGGCCTGATGATGCCTAAAACTAGTATGTCCGATACCAATTTTTCGATTTCCCCTTTTTGTATCTGCGGGTACCTGTAGGGCCGAATGTTGGGAGGAGTCATCCCCTTCGCAGGATTATCTAGTGATCCCTTGCCTTATGCGGTGGCAGCCCTCTTGGGGTATCGAAAAAGTGGTGGAAATGCCGGATAAGTCCATCAAATTCCGGAGGCACGTTGGGCGTTTCCACGGCTGGTCCTTCTGCCCTCATAGTGTTTAATTCCAGTAGCACCCCCACCTCCCGTGCTTGGCAAAAATGAGTTAAGGAACGGAAACTTACCAGAGAATAGCTGAGGGATGGATCCCCCGTCCACTGTATCCAACTTACCTCTTGCTAGAATTTCATGGTGAAATTTGCCCAATCTGCCCGAACCTCTCTCAAGGTACGTAGCCATGTAATGCCCAAAATCACTTCTGCACTGCCTAATTCAAACGGGAAGAAGTCCTTGGTCACCAGTGCCCCTATATGTAAATCTGTACTCCCCAGCACACCCTTGTTTGTTGAAAATTCATGCCGTTGCCCACCTAAATCTTGTGCCGTATGGATAAGTCCGTTGGTAGGGCCAAGGTCCGCATTAGTTTCGCTGAAATGAAACTCTGGGAGGCCCCACTGTCGACCAGCATGACGACTTCCCTGTCACCGATGGTTCCTCGCAATTTCATGGTCTTAGCAGAGGCAAATCCCCGAAGGGAGTTAAGCGCAAGATCGACGTTACCTTTGGTGGTCTCCACCGGTTCGATCATTGCTTCACCTAGGTCCTCCTCCCGGTCGGAGTCTTCCCCGGCGACGAGGACTTGAAGCTGTCGGAGCTTACAGCGGTGACCCGGGCTAAACTTTTCATCGCACCTGAAACAAAGCCCCCGGGCCCTTTTCTGTTGTATCTCTTCGTAAGAGAGCCGCCGAAAAGATGAATCGCCGTTCGCCACCGTCCCCATCGCTCCTCCAAGAGCCTCTTGGTGTCGCGGTGCTGTGGGGAGGTCGCGCAGTGCTTGGGATCGAAGGGAGCCCTCTGGAGTGCTCGAGAAACTAGGGCTTTGGTTATAACCCGGTTTACTCCAATAATCAATCTAGTTGCTCCGACCGCCCGACCCTTCCTGACACGGTCCACTGCCTCCAACCGGTCTTCCACCTGCTGGGCCAAGTCCATAGTCTCGGGCAGCCCAATGGGCCTTGCATCTTCACCTTCGCCCGTATATCCTCTCTCAGGCCATTGAGGAAAGCGCTTCTGTACACCTTCTCGTGAATGCCGCTCAGAGTCATTGCTAAGGCCTCGAACCCTTCCCGGTACTACGCTACCGTTCCCCTTGCTAAAGCGCCATTAATCTCTCGGTAGGGTCTCTTTCCAGCAACAATCTGAACCGCTAGAGGATGGTTGCGCGCAGCTCCTGCCACTCTTCGAACGGCTCCTGCAAATCAAGCCACTGATACCAGCTAAAGGCTCAACCTTCCATGCATACGGAAGCAGCTAGGATCTTCTCGTCTTTGACCACGTCGTTAATGGTGAAATAACGCTCAGCCCTAAAAATCCATCCATGAGGATCCTCCCCATGGAACAAGGGAAGTTCCAGCTTCTTTCCCTGGTGTTCCCCTCGATTTCGCACTCTCTCCGGCGACCTGTGGCGAGGGAATCCCATTCTTCCCCTCGCTGGCTCCCCCCTCAGCGGACTGAACTCGCCTCGGCCTGGCCGCAAGGCCTCCCGGCGTGGAGGCGTCTGATCATTCCTTCCCCGCCCTGGAGAATTGAATTCACCCAATTGCTGCTTGGGTGGTGACTGGTCAATGCGCGCCTGCCTCACCGTTAATTCCTCTAGCCTCGCGATTGAGCCCTGGAGCCCGTCGATCTTGGTTCCCATGGAAGCCATCTCACCTTGTACTTCGCCGAGGCGTGCTCCCAACGTCCCCACGTCCCCTTGGAGGCGAGGAACTGGGCTCACCATGTCCCCAAAGGATTGCAGCGAGACCTGGAACCCATTCAATCTCCTCTCCATCAACGTGAAACGATCTGTTTGGTTAGCCATGGATCGGTGCTCTGATACCAAAACTGTTAGGACTCCCTCTGTTCTAGACAATATTTATATGTTGAGCTAAGGAAAACAATAGGAATCCGAAGAAATAACCAGAATGGCTTGCTTCCTTTGATTGAATGATGGTCAAAACATACAGGGAAAAACAAAATACAATGATGGAAATTAAAGATGGAGGTGAATTCGAGGACCCCTCCTAACCTCCACAGACTCAAGTCTACTCTTAATTCTTGATGCCTACATTCTCTGCCCGTATGCTATTTATTTCCACAAACCTCTAACTAACTCCCCTTCCCCATATCTGACCCTTGCACACATCCCCATAACCCATAACCGTATTCTAACGACGCCCCCTATCCTTGCCTTGATCCAATGATAGCCAATTTCCCCTGCTACCCCTGCTCCTTCTTACTCCTTCTCACATACACAAACTTAAGGGCTGGAGTTTTTTGCCTTTGATTTTTTATTTAACTATTGTTTTGGTATCACAGCTTCATACTCTAACTGATCTTCCATGACAAAAATCTCTTTTTTCTCCCCTTCAATGATCTTAGGCCCTATGCCTCTTAACACTAGGCCGAGAAGCTCCAAACCTAAGTTGTATGCCTCCCTCTCCCAAGGCAATGTACCTCCATACCTCCAGGTTATGCACCTCAAACCTGTAGGTGGTGGGCCTCCAATCCTTGGGCCGTGCGCTTCTAGCAGTTCTCTTTTGCCGTGTGCCTATTGCTTAATTAATTAACATGTGCTAGCTTAGAAATTTCCATGCATGAAGAGATCACTGATAGTGTTATCCTACGTAATCAATGATCCCACATCATTCTGGGTAGCTAGGTTGGACTCGTGGTGGAGTTATAACTTACCTGTAATGCTAGAAGGCTTCAAAAGCTTCGGGCTTCTTTTTTTAAGCCAAGACCTCTCAAGTTGATGAACCTTGATTTGAATAAGTTCATTCTCTATACTAGTTAATTTTTATTTTATTATCATCATGAAGAATTCTGTGGTGAATGGTGTGACGCACACAAATGATGCAATATTAATATCATCATTTGACTCTAAGCAATAAAAATACTTGTTGCCCTATAAAAAGAAGTGTCCAAGTATGCTATACAGTAAACAACTTACTGTAATGAGTTTATGGTCATTTTAGGGACATTGACAGTCAAGATTTGGGTGATTTGATTTGGAATTGCAGACATTTTCTTCACAAAGTATTATCCACAAGATCTAAAGCTGAGGCTAATATGTCCTGACTTGCTATTGTACATGAAAATACCACTGAAATTTGAAAAAAAAAAAAAAAAGTCCTTTTTTTAAATTTTTTAATAATTAAGGAAAATCTAAAGTAGAAATGAAAAATTCCAAGAAAACCTAAGGAGATGAAAAGAGACGTGAGTTTGTTTTTTGCAAAAACTCCTTGAACTGCTCTAGACTTGAGAGATGGCTTTTTGAGATTTTTATCATATTAAGTTGTACTACATTTTGAGCACTCATTTTCTTTTGCTGCTTGCAACAGAGAATACATCTTTTTTTTTTGTATGCTTATAGTTTTCCTCTCCTGCTTCAGTTTAGGAAAAACAGTTGAGCGCTACAGGACATACAATGAAGAATTTGCTGTCAAGACTGCTGATAAACCAAAGGTTGACCCCGCTTTCAACTCCATACATAGTGAATTGAACAATAGGAACACCCATGGTGCCTACCACCATATCCTAATAAAAAGTGGATCCTTATACACACACACACACGGAGCCACAGACGAGTCTCATTTTTTCAGTGAAATGCATGTCATCCTACAAAATATTGTAATTTTCCTACAGAGCATAAGTCATGATTTTCTATGTTTCCAAAAACAACAATCTATATCTTGGGCTTCATAATGCAGATGTCAAATTTGGAACTGATTTAGTGGAGGAAATCCTCTTGAGAAAATTGCAAAAACTGACCCTGACACATCATTCTAGAGTTCTACGCTTTTGCTCTCTTTTCCTTTAAAGTGTTCCGTTTCTCTTCAAAAAAAAAAAAAAAAAAAAAAGTGAAACATGCACTGAAAAAAGTTGGAGCGAAACGCTTTCTTCAAATAATAGTGATAACAATGAGTAAAAAACATAGAACATATTTCATCCCTTTGCTGAGTAAATCGATTTAACTTATTAGAAACTTCAATTCAACCCATTTAGTTTTCCGTTCCTTTTTGTATTCTACCCATTTTAAGATGAAATATGTTGAGAACCTAGGAATTCCTTGGAGCAGCAACACAGTAGAAATTTGATAAGCCTCCGGTACGTTTTACGTACGTGCGGAGGAAGATTAGAGAGAGAGATGGGGCTGGTGCAAAGGCTAGCAGTGGAGATGTGAGCCAGAGAAGTATTACTCGAGGAGAGGATGAGCTGGCAAGTTCAGTGGCTGAGCTGGCCATTTCCAGAGAAAGTTAGATTGTTTGTTAGGGGAGTTAGTTACTAAACGTGTAGGAATACTATAAATAAGTGTAGGAGTGGTTGGGAGGGGGATTCAATCATTTTCTCATAAACTTCTTAGACAAGTTGTTAGGGAGTGTAGGGGTCACTCGAAAACCCCCATACCGGTTCCCAATTGTCAATCCTTAGATTTGTACATTTCCGCCATTAATTCTAGCATTCAAGTGTAAGATTGAGCTTGTGTGCACGATTCTTGAGTAAATACATACCAGATTGTTCATCGATTGTCTGTGAGCTTATCAATTGGTATCAGAGCACTTTCTCGGGATGACGAGGAGGACGGACGATCGCAACAAGGAGAGTAGAACTGAAGAATTGTAGCTTCATTGACTCAAACAATGAAACTGATACAATTAGCCATATTCAAGAGGCTGCAACTCTCCCAAATCTTGGTTTCCCGAGCCCCAAAACTCTCCCCCGTCCATTAGTTGCTCCCCTCTTAGTTATAAAAATGGTATTTGTCCAACAAATTCTCTGACTACTAACAAACCTCTAAGCACTTGTAGCTATACTAACTAACCGACTCAGGGTCCTTAACAAAATACACTTCATAAGTACTCACCTCAGGGAAAAATATTTTTTTTGTTGTTAATTCATTTTGTTCATGTTCTCCACAGAGCTCCGAGTGTATGAAACAAATACAATAATAGCAATGAAATAGAATACCGTTTTTTACTTATTTATTTTTCTGTTTTTTTTTTTTTGGTCTAATCATGCAGAAGAGTCTTACAGACAGTATTAGTGGATTCCGGAGTGCTGAACTGCTTGAAGAGATGAGGTACTTACTTTCAGGTCCATGTCCAGATGTTTCCACAACAATGATAATCCTGATAAGTTGTATTTGCATATACAGTAACCTCAATGTTGAACAGCTAACTACAAAGGAGCTCACAAATATTGAAGGAAATCTGGGAACCTTATTAAGAGAAATAAGAATAAGAAAGGTCAGATTGTTTACTTTGTTAAGAGAAACAAGACTAAGAAAGGCCAAATTATTTAAAAACTAGATCTAAATCTTAGCTTTTCTTTTTTCTCAGTTATATGAAAGGCTTTTGGGTCAATCGTTTGGAGAATTGGAGATAAATAGTTTCAGGCGAATGGGCAAAGTTAAAGACTCTCATTATAAATTTTGTAGTAATTGTTGAAGAGAATAAAATTATACATGAAATTATAAAACTCAGAAACCAGAACTCAGGTCGCCTAATGGTATAGAGAATGCGAGGCACAAAATAACTTTTGATTGGAAAAAGAACCTAGCAAGAAGGGTGGAAAATGTAAGGTATAATTCCTTTTGTATCCTTTAGTCTCACAATAGGTGGAAATTTGCAAGGACATTTTTTAGTTTTCCTTTTGGTCAGGATTTGGAACTAGGACGAATTCTTTAGGGAAGCTAGTTGCTTTAACATTGTTGTGACCGGAAAGTGTGGCTAGAGAGAAATCATCGAACTTTTGAGGATCATAGAGAAGAATGTGCAGTTTTGTGGGATAGAATTAAAGTATGGATAGCGTTTTTGGATTCGTAGTGTGAAGGATTTTAGTAGCTTACTTTTCTCTTATCTTTTGAGAGTTTGGGATTCTTTTCCAGAGTTTTTCTTTTGTTTTATCGCTTGGGAAATCTCTTCCCTTTTCCATTTAATCTCTTATACATAATTTTTGATTATTAATATGAGATCTCAGTTTCTTTTAGTCTCACAAGAACACATATATGGTTCTCCTAGCTTGCTTAAGATACAATTAACATAGACAATCATTGTTTTATTACGCTGCAGACACAGCTAATGATGGAAACTTTATCAGCACTTGCTGAGAAGGTACGTCTTTAATTTCCAACTTCATTTGAGTCCTTCGCAACATCTTGCTTGTGTTCTTTGCAATGTTCATTATCTGAATAAGGGCAAAGGAAGAAACTTTTGACGTTGAGATTTTACTTTTTTGCAATTTTCTTTGCAATGTATGTATGTGTATGTATGTATATATATATCTCATTGTATTGTGCATAGCCTGTCTGGGTGGTATTGCTTATACTCTTGGGTTGTGTATGTGAGAGAAAAATACTAACAAAAAAGTTAAATTTGAATTTATATGAGAGAAAATACTGTAGTAATATAACTTGAGTTGTGCAAATGAACACACCATATTTTCTCCTTAACTCTGTTAATTGTGTGGAATACTTGGCTAAAGATCAAGTCAGTTTGCCATCTAAGAATTTCTAAAAATTTGGGCTGATTTTAGATGCTTAGTGGGTGTCAACCTAATTAAGATGTACGAAGGGGTTGTTTGTAAGCTATACTTAAATCCAAATCATGATTTTCCTGCAGTGTTTTTTATCTCACAAATACTTTAAATTCCAAAATTTCCTCTCTTAAAATTTCTACCAATGAACCCAAATCATAATTTGAGCATACTTTTTAAGCGGGCCTTAAGTCTCTTTTTCTCTTCATTTACTTAAAAAAAAAAAAAGAAAAAGGAAAAAAAATCCTAGAAATTCATAGTCTCGTAATACAAGTCATTTAAGTGTTACTTACGCTGATTGCTTGACAAAATGCTTTACGTTGTAGATGCTTGTATCGTTTTCCAAAATCTAAAAATTCACAGAAAGGTTTATTTATTAGGTAATCATTGTCAGTGCTATCATAGGTCTATATGTTTGATTATCCTGATTCCTGTGGTACTGTATTCACGACCATAATCACAAATATCGCTACATGATAATAAGAACTAAGAAAATATTAGGGTTAATCTCATAAATGATTTTTTAAGATTTATTTTTAATTTCACTTTAAAACGTTCTACAGTTGGACTCTAAGGTTTTATCCTGTTACAGTTTTAGTCTTTTACGTTAATTAAGTATTAATTATTTAACCGAATCTGTATAAATTAAGGACTAAAATTAGAAGTGGTTAAAATTTAAAGACTATATATGAAACTTAAGTTTTGTTTTTTTTTTTTTTTTTTTTTTTTATTGCCTTAAATTCTGGATGTTTCTAATTTTACATATTCTATCAAACATTTAACACTTAACTAACATAAACTAACATAAAGACCGAAATAAAAATAAAGTAAAACTTTAAAGATTAACTGTGAGATATTTTAAAAGTTAAAGAATAAAATATGGTAGATGATAAACTTGATGAGCCATTTATGAGATTAATTCAAACGATTACAACAACGATAAATAGATAAATAAATTACTATATACATAATCTAAACAAAAAAAAACAAAAAAAGCAAAAGAAGACATGACTTTGATCACTCATTAACTTTCTCGTCATTTGAAATGGGCTCAGGAAAAACAACTTACAGAAGAGAAGCATTTCCTTGAAAAACAGGTAAAGAAAAAATAAACAAAAAAGATGAAGAAACGAACCTGAACGTGACAAGTTTTTGTTTTGTTCAGATTGGGGAAACGATCCGGTGGCCAAGGTGGTAGTGGTCAGAACCGCCAAAACGACCAGCGCAGAGGGCAAGAGCTGCAGCTGATGAGCTAAACGACAAAGGAGGCGACGCCGTGCGCCGACTTCTGCTGCGACTTTTCTGAGTATACTAAGTATTGTGTTGTTATTCTAGGAACTGATAAGTTGCCATTTCCTACTTCACTCAATTAAGCACGTCAAGTGTATATATACTTTGGAATTGTTATAGACGTTTATATATTAGACAAAGTCTTCAATTCGGTACCCATTGAAGCAGCAGCTACATAAAGAATTCAAGGTGAATTTGTTTACTGAATTAGGCACACGTGTTCACCATTTGTTGAATAAGAGACGTACTGTTTTTTTTGTGCTTCTTACACTGCGGACGATTTTTAGCAAGGTGTCGGGTAGGATATTTGTCTAATATTAAGTAGATGGATAATAAAGTAACAAACCATCTTTATAATTATGGGTCTGTGTACGAATACCAAAGAAAATACGTTACTCCAGCGACAATATATATTTATTTTTTAAGACGTATTATATTCTGAAAATAAGTGAACACATGAGGTATCCGTGTGTACATTGCTAGAAATGTACTCGTGCTCACAAGGAAATTTATTGTCGTTTGGTTGTATTTTCATAGTGAATAAAAGTTGTAGCGTAATTTTCAAATGCATGTCATATAAACATCAAATTTAGGTAGTATTTGTTATTTTCAATAAGCATTAGAAGGGATCACAAGACAATCAGATGGTTGAGAATCACTAGAGGAAGAATATAGCACATTATAAATTGTTTTTGAAAGCATGTAGCGATTAATTTTAGAAACTCTACAATGCAGACAACGCAACAAGTCCAAATAACGTAACTACTTGAAGAATGAGATATACAATAAAGTTTCGTGTGTCATTGACCATGTCAAACATTGCCCATCTGCATAGCGATGGTGGATCCGCTGATGGCTAAGTCTGTGTTATTCAAGATCTAAGGAGAGAGTTTTAGGTCTTGTTTATTTCACCGATTCGAGTTTTGCTAAGTAAAAAGCTATTAGAAACAGTCAAATCTAATTTTTTTATTACAGTAAAAAGCTCCCACATAAAGTCACAACTCAACTCAAATTAAAAACTCAAATTAACGAACTAAATGGGCCCTTAGTCTCGAGTATTTAGAAGTTAATACAATTGTTTAGTAACCAGTATATTAGTAACTATACAATTGTTTATTAACTACTATATTAGTAACTAATTAATGGTGTAATAAGCATATTTGGAAATGTGATATGGAGTAATAATAATCCCACAATTAAGGCGTCACCGTCCATGGAATTAATTAATAAAGATTCCGTTCATTTTACTGATTCGAGTTTAAAATTCAAGTTTTCTTACAGTATAAAGTTCTCAGAAACAGTCAAATCTAACTTTTTTATTACAGTAAAAAGCTCTCACATAAAGTCACATCTTAACTCGAATTAAAAACTCAAATCAACGAACTAAACGAACCCTTAGTCTCGAGTATTTAGAAGTTAATACAATTGCTTAGTAACCAGTATATTAGTAACTATACAATTGTTTAGTAACTAGTATATTAGTAACTAATTAATGGTGTAATAAGCATATTTGGAAATGTGATACGGAGTAATAATAATCCCACAGTTAAGGTGTCACCGCCCATGCAATTAATTAATAAAGATCCTATTCATTTTACCGATTCGAGTTTAGAATTCAAGTTTTGTTACAGTATAAAATTCTCAGACACAGTCACATCTAACTTTTTTATTACATTAAAAAGCTCTCACACAAAGTCACATTTTAACTTTAAATTAAAAATTCAAATCAATGAACTAAATGGGTCCTTAGTTTCGAGTATTTAGAAATAAATATAATTGTTTAGTAGCTAGTATATTAGTAACTAATTAATGGTGTAATAAGCATATCTGGAAATGTGATACGGAGTAATAATAAATCCCGCAGTGAAGGCACCACCGCCCATGCAATTAATTAATAAAGATCCCGTTCATTTTACCGATTCGAGTTCAGAATTTGAGTTTTGTTACAATATAAAGTTCTCAGAAACAGTCACATTTAACTCTTTTGTTATAGTAAAAAGCTCCCATATATAATCACATCTCAACTCAAATTAAAAATTGAAATCAACGAACTAAACGGACTCAAAACTTATGAAAATTGCTAAGTTGCACTTAGTTAGCCATGTGGTCCTCACTTCTCACCTCAAAGACTCGAGCTTTGTGCTAGATTTGGGTTAGTTAATTAATAATTAAAGTGCTTAATCCATTGAGTTTGATGTGGTAGGCGGAATTTAGCATGGAAACTTTTTGCATATTCAATGCACATGTATACATATATACATACTCAAAATATAATCTAATATTATATAATATAATATTCTTTGCTTATGTATTCTTTTTATACAAGTAATAATGATCAGCAAATGGGATATTGCGTATTGTATTCTTGGCACTATACTAAGTACTGCATTGGCTTGGCAGGCTGTACTAGTACTGCTTCTAATGCTTATAGTTCCGAAAGCGACTTGTGGTTTTTCATTTTTGGTGCTATATTTTTGGCCTTTTTTTGATGGTGATGACCTTCTCGTGAGATTTAGAGCATTTTCTTTTGCAGTATTTTATGAGTTTGGAACTATATATTTTTTTTTTTTGTCCTCTTTTAATGTGTTGTTTTCATTGTTTGTGTTCCTAATATCACTATATATATATATATATATATATATATATATATATTTATTGGGATATGAAAATATTGGAGTAGAGAGATCTTTTTTTTGGTTTCTTTTTCTAATGAGAAGATGTAGTGAACTTTGTCAAAAACAAAACTGAAAATAATATGTTTGCCTTACTCTACTCTTTTTCTTTCTTTAATTGCTTTCATTAATTATTATTGAGGAAACACTTCATGTTTACAGTTGTTAATTCACCAATGTCAATTACAAATGGGTTCCCACTTCTTAATTAGAGATTCAATTGATGAAAGAAAAAGATCACAATCGTATTGGATATTTATACAATGAATAAAATCATTCGCTATCATTTATATTCCATAATAAGTATTTTTTTAGGCTTTTCATGATGACTATTTGATCACAAATAGGATCTATCATTAACATGCAGCAATAACAGGGGCCAAATATTTTCCCTATAATCTCTTTCTCCTTTTTTCTTTCTTTTAATCTTATTGAAGAGATGATTTTTAGGATAATTTAATGATGTGAAAAAGTGCGAAAGACTGTTTAGAAACTAAAGGTACAAATTTGGGCGGGCCAAACAGGCCAGTATGAAACGTAAAACTACTAGCCCAGTCTCGATCTTGTCCCAGTCGCTTTAGTGTATGGCCTAGCCCGACTTGAACTCCGAATAAATACGATAATTTAGACCCAAAAAGATATTCAGTCTGACAATCTTTTTTATTTTTATTTTTTAGAAATTACCTTTAAAATGTTTAAGTCGGCCCGACTGAACCGGCCCAATTTGGCGTTCGGTAAGAGAAACGCCAGTTCAAAACTCGAGTTAAGATTAATCACGCATTATTTTCAATTTCGTTTTCAAAAGTGGAGGCGGCTACTTCCCTTAGAAAAAATAATAAGACCTTTATCATTAAATAATATAAAATATAGGCGGCTACGTTCAATGACAATGACCGGTCTGCTTGACCCATAAAAAAAACCGTTTTTTGTTGGCGCCAATGCTTAAATATCACGTCTTTATAAAGATATGGAAATTAACAGGTTTGAGTTATGTATACGTTTTCTGAAGTACTCAACCTGTATCTAAATGAATTAATGATGTTGTATACAAAAATGAAAAAAAAAAAAAAAAAAAGAACATTGGTAGAAACAGTGTGTAGATGAGGAGAAGACATGAAAGACCACTAAAATTGCTATCTAGTGACGCTATTTGACAATTCCCAAGCGACTGAATTGCTCAAGGCTCTTGAAAGAAACTGCACAATCTCATCCATATGTGGCCGAGCTTCCGGATTTTCCTCTAAGCAACTTTCAATAATCTTGACCACAAAATTCACAAGTTCAGAGGGATAATTCTCTCCCATTGAAGGGTCCACAAAGTCCCTCAAATTCTCTTGTCCTTCATCTCTAGCAACAGCACTTAATACATCGGATAAGCGCTTATTTTTATCATTGAAAACACCAACATCTTTCCCAGTGAGCATTTCAAGCAACAGAACCCCAAATGCATAGACATCAAGCTTTGGGGAGACCAACCCAATTTCCAAGTACTCAGGGGCCATGTAACCAATAGTCCCAACAATATGCTTTGTCAAAGAAAACTGACCTTCTTGCCCTTGTGTCGATCTCGCTAGAGCGAAATTCGCAATCTTAGCCCTGAAATCGCTGTCGAGAAGGATGTTACTGCTCTTTAAGTCCTTGTGAACATGAGAAGGATTGGTGAAGCTGTGAAGATAATTCAGCCCTGTGGCCACATCTAATGCAATATGAATTCTCTGTGTCCAAGTTAAATACTTCTCATGATTGAAGATCCAGTCACTTAAGGGTCCATTTGAAGCATACTCATAAACAAGATACCAATACCCCTCGTTGAAACAAACTCCTGAGAGGCGAATAATATTAGAATGGTTGATCTTCTGCAATAGATTTATCTCTTTGGAGATGTCTCCGTCCATCTTATTTATTGCTGCCGAATCGCCATTAATCGTGCCGCGATAAACATTTCCACTGATCCAACAACTAGGACTGAAATCATTTGTGGCAACTTGTAGTTCCTTAAAACTGTAAACTTTCAGTGATTGAGCTATATCGGATATATTTTCCAAGAGATCTTGGGATTCTTCCACTCTTTTCTCCACTGGCTTCTCGCGCGCCTCAAAGCTCAAGCTCTCCGAGACAAGAATCGGGTCACTCTTCTTCCTGTTTTCCTTCAAGACTCTACAGTAGACAATGATGCCTAGGACTAAAAGAAAGGCAGTTCCTCCAAGGGCACCAAGAAGGGCATAAAGCCAAGTTTTTGAGCTCTCATTAGAGGTCGGGGGCGAAGTTGGGGGCGACGGTGGCGGCGGCGGCGGCGGCGGAGTCGGTGGCTGTGTGGTTTGAGAACTTGGTGGATTTTCAAGAGGGATCAAAAGTGTGGTGAAGGGATAGATAGTGCTATCAGAGGCAGAGAGTCTATTTGCTTCAGAAACAGAATTACTATCTACACCAAATCTCTGGCTTGTAATTGCAAGAGTCTCACCCTTCTGGACTAAATAGCTCAAAAGATAGTTGACCCCAAAATCACTTTGGTTCCTTGTGGGACAAGCACATCTAAGAGGAACTCTAATTATTTGATTAACAGCAATATTCTCTTCAGAGGGATTAACACTTTGATTAGAAAGAGCCTGGCAAGTAGAGAGGCCTTGGAAAGTGTTATTAGCAATAGTGAGATATGTGTCACCACGCTTAACCGTGTAAGGCTTGTTTGATTGATAAAACTGACCTGAACATGAGCAGTTGACTAGAATTATGGCCAAATCAGAGCTGATCCAAGAGATCGCAGAAGGGTCGGCGGAGAATAGATCGGAGATTGCGGAAACAGTGTTATAAGGAGGCGTTGATCTGAAAGTGAGGTAAGTTTGGCAACTTCTGTTTAGGCCATTGCAGAAGTAGCCAAGACCGGAAGATGAATTATGCTGGTTGTAACAATCTGTTGTGGTAACGCCCACGTAAGGCTGCTGGGCAATACTGATAGAGAAGCAACAGAAGAGGAAGAGAATGGAAAGAGATTGGGAAGAGAGGAAACTCATTTTTGGGTTGGTTGTGAATTTGGAACTACGAAAGCATTTGAAACTCATTTTTCTAAGGTAAAGGATTTGGGTTAACAAATGGTGTGGTAGTTAGTTCTCGGAAGAAGCTTAACAGAGAGGGATGAGGAGGATTGGTCGTCTGACCATGTCTAGTTGTCTTTGGTTCAACAACCTCCCGTTATTCAACTGGTTGACTTTTCAAATGGAGGAATCAAACTTTACGGTTTATAATTGGTTCATGCTGTGGGCAAATGTGACTTTTCCTTTTAGAGCCAAGCCATGCTATGAAGCGCCGATAGTGCTCGGCTCACCATAATCTAATAATAGATTCTGATATGACAATTGAAGAATAAAAGATTACTTGTAGTTTATTTTTGCAGGTATTATTAGAGAAAGTCTTTTTTTTTTTTTTTTTTTTTTTTTTGAAGAGTTTAGAGAAAAACTTCTACATTTTTAGCCTGTCCAAGCGTTATTTTTTGTAGTGAGACAATGATGGTTGATCCAAATACGTTTATCTACACTGCTAATCAATTGAAACCATAATTCTCTAGGATGCCTCGAGTTGAGGAATTGATCACTAGTTTTTTTTTTTTTTTTTTTTTTTTTTTTATATTTTTATCCTTTTACAGAACATTAAATATTTCTTATGTTACATTTTTTTTTCCTAGAAAATATTGGATACGATTTTATATTTTTACAAAACTCTTCTTCTCAAACCCTTTATGCTTGAAGTTTCATTTTTGTTTCTCGAAGAATTTCCTATAGATATTGATAAAAATAGAGAGAAAACATTACAAAGAAAGAGGCAAAGTAACAAACTGACAAAATGCAAATAGAGATTAAGAACTCAAATGACAAATGCTATCAGTTATTCTATCATAAAATGCTCTAAGTGAACATTCTAGCTAATAAATTCGGTTGTTTGAGAATTCCCAGATCAGTTGACTGCTCAAGGTTCTTGAGAGAAACTGCACTATTTCATCCATTGGTGGTCGAACTTGAGGCTTTTTCTTCAAGCAACGATCAACAATTTTGACCAACAAATTAGCAAGTTCAGCAGGATATTTTCCTCCCATTGAAGGATCCATAAAGTTCCTCAAACTATCTTGTCCATCATCACTAAGAACACCACTCAATGTATCGGTTTAGTGCTTATTCTCCTCAATGTATAACTCAGAAACATCTTTCCCAGTGAGCATCTCAAGCAACAGAACCCCAAATGCATAGACATCAAGCTTTCTGGAGACCAACCCACTTTCCAAGTACTCAGGAGCCAAGTAACCAACACTCCCAACAATGTGTTTTGTCAAAGAAAACTGACCTTCTCGTGCTTGTGTTGATTGCGCTAGACCGAAATTTGCAATCTTAGCCCTGAAATTGCTGTCGAGAAGGATGTTACTGCTCTTTATGTCCTTATGAACAAGAGAAGGATTGGTGAAGCAGATATGTCAGCCCTGTGGCAACATCGAATGCAATCTGAATCCTGTGTCCAAGTTAAAGACCTCCCGTCATTGTTGTCGTTAAAGATCCAGTCGCTTAAGGATCCATTGGAAGCATATACATAAACAAGATACCAATGACCCTCGTTGAAACAAACTCCAGAGAGACGAATAACATTCGGATGGTTGATCTTCTGCAATAGATTTATCTCTTTGGAGATATCTCCATCCATCTTCTTGGTAGCTGCCAAATCCCCATTAAATGTGCCGCGGTAGACAGATTGTTTGATCCAACAACTACGACTGAAGTCATTTGTGGCCACCTTAAGTTCTTCAAAACTGTAAACTTTGAGGGACTGAGCTATATCAGATATATGCTCCAAGAAGCCATGGGATTCTTTCTCAATTTTCTTGCGTGCCTCGGAGGTTCTTGGGATGGGAACTGGATCTGTTTTTGCCTAAGAGTAAGAGAAAAGCACTTCCTCCAACAGCACCAAGAAGAGCATAAAGCCATGTTTTCTTTGAGGCCTTATTAGAGGAAGAGGCGGGCGGCAATGCACTAGCAGGCAGCAGAGATGGCGGTGGCTCTATGGTCAGAGAACTCGACGGTGGGTTTTGAAGAGGAACCAAAAGAGTGGTAAACAGATAAATGGTGTTGTCTAGCTCAGAAAGTTGATTTGCTTTCAGAAACAAACCATTGTCTACGCCAAACCTTTCACTTATTATTGAAACATCATCTACATCGGCTAAGTAGCTCATTAGATACTTGACATGCATATCAATTTGGTTCTTTGTGGGACAGGCACATCTAAGAGGAACAATGATGGTTTGGCTGGGAATTAGTTCCTTGGGAGGGGGATTACCACTTTGGTTCCCAAGAGCTTGGCAGGTTGTGAGGCCTTGGAAGGTGTTATTAGCAATACTGAGATACATGTCGTCTTCATCAATAACGTAAGACGTTTGATTGATAATACTCACTGGGACATGAGCAGTTGACCGGAACTATCACCAACTTGTTCGTGTCAAACGTTGCAGCCTCCAGAACCGAATTGATTTTGGAGATCTCAGTGGGTCAGCAGCCAGTAGATTAGAGATGGAAGTAATGTTGTTGTAAGGAGGGACAGATCTGAAAGTGAGGTAAGTATGGCAACTTTTGCTGACCCCATTGCAAAAGTAGCCAAGAGCAGAACTTTCGTTATGCTTGTTGGGACAATCTGTTGTGGTCTCTCTTTACATAAGGCTGTTGTTCAACACTAAAAGTGAAAAGGCTCAAAATGAAGAGAATAAAGACGAATATGGATGAGGGGAAATCCATTTTGCTTAGAAGATCTTGAAGGGAATTCGCATAGCAGAAGGGGTTGTCATTTATAAAGTAAAAATTCCCAACCAGTGTAGAGACTAAACGTTTATAAGACGTTAGCATTATGGGAATTCCAATGGTGTGATAAATTATTGGACGAAGCACTAACAGAGTGGGGTGAAGACGATTGGTTGGTTCATGGTTCACCATATCTTGTTGAATTTGGTAGACTTCCATGAAATGAGTAAGCTTTTTTTACTCTCTCTCTCTCTCTCTAGAATACAAATTTGGTTCTTGTGTGCTACTGTAATTTCATAATTCTGAACATAAGTTTTTGTTCAATGCAAAACTTTACACCATTGTTATTTTGGCATATATATTATCATTGCCCGAGCATTGATCTTTTACACGCCTCAAGAACTCCTTTCCAATTGCATTTTCTTATTCCTTTTCTGTACTCAAACAAGTATATCAGTTATGTCAATCCATGAGGCTCTCAAATACAAAATGTCAAGATCCCTCACTCACTAAAGGAATTCCACACAAACTTTCAATGGTGTTTGAGACGCGCTTCGGAGTCTTCGACGGTGACATAGGGCCAATTGAAAGGACTTGTTGTGACCTTCAAAGGACCCCCCCCAAGGGCAACAACTAAGGAAGTGCTTCCTATTCCAAAAGAAAAGGTACAAGCAATAAGGTTCACAGCAAAACAGCTTACTAGAAGTAGACATCTATAATGGACAACTTCATGTCTCAAATTTTCTTCGACTTGACGGACCGCACTCCAATGTGTGGGCCAAGGATCTTCCGTTCCAGCAAGATAACCTTCCATTGCTGAAAAGAACGGGCAAGCCTATCTTGGACAAAATGAGCCTAATCCGAGGAAGTAAAAAACAATGCAGTCTATTTTTTGTACAGTACAACTTTGTGGAAATCATGAATGGCTCAAAACTTGTTATCCTCAAATCTTTATTTTATTTGGGAAAACTACAGTAATTGACATTGCCAGAAGCGGAGAAAGATGTTAACAAAATTTATACTTACTCAGCATTATGATCACCTTCAGCACAAGCAAAATCAAATGATTCATTCATTAGCAAAACATCAATGTCCATTCTAGTTGAACTCATTATTCTAGAATAGCGTTATTGTACACAAGATTAGAGCTACTACACAAAGAAAATACCAAAAGCAATGATAATTGAATTGGAATTCACCATCTGCTGTCATAATCTGGAGCTTCGTTAGCACAAGAAAAACTCCGATTGCAAGACAAAAGATGCAGCCCGCGGAGCTACCTCGCAGTCCCTTGGCGATCCAATCAGGTGTGATGACGAAAAGGATAAAACGCGAAACTGCACATACGGTTAACACAAATACATTTGAGCAAACAATCTACAAGTGACATTCAAATTTAGTACTGCACAAATAAGAAAATAATAAAAGTAAGAGAGATCTAACGAAAGCTTTTACCGCATTTCATTGAAATGTTATGTTTCGTTTGTGTTTTCATAAATGTTGTAAAAGTAAGAGAGATCTAACGAAAGCTTTTACCGCATTTCATTGAAATGTTATGTTTCGTTTGTGTTTTCATAAATGTTGTACTTATTCATTTTGATAAAACACAAAATTTTGTTTTTTTTTTTTTTTTTTTTTTTTTGTCATATGGTTAAGAAGATATATAAACCTGGAAAATCTTCTGGACAGAAGAGGTGTGCTAAAACAGCAAAAAATGAAATCCAATATCCAAACGATCCTCTGCGTAATTAGATTAATTAGCACGCGAATTGGTGGAGAATTGGAAAAATAATAAAAATAAAAATAAAAAACATAACCAAGATGAGCATAACAAGAATAGGCCAGCACCTAACAATATTGAATAGAAAGTTTGGGAAACTTGTGAAGAGAAAAAATACTAAAAGATTAGTTTGCATAGACGATCTGTGCGGGCCTGTTCGGTTTAGAATCAACAATACTCTGCAAATACAATTCACATATAAATCAATTAAATCAGCAATATATATATATATATATATTCAGTCACAAAGGAATAACATACTCAAGATTAAAATGCAAATGAAATTGGGATAAAGAGTAAAAAAAGAAGAAGAAGAAGAAGAGAAATCACAATTGTGGATAGTAAAAAGAGTGAAAGTGGAAGAGAGTGACTGACAAGGCAACGAAGGTTCCGCCCCATCGGAAGAGGGCGCGAGACTTGGGGTTGGCGCTGAATACTACTGCTTCTGCAAATCCAATGTTTTCGGACACAAAATCAGTGAACCCCATTTTCTTTCAAATTCCCAATCTCTAATTCATTTCTCTGCTTCACCTAATTTCCCCATCATTTTCTTCGTCAAGACTCAAGATATCAAATATGCTTTTTCTTCTTCTTTTTTTTTTTTTTTCTTCTTTTCTTTTTTCTTTTTTTTTCTTTTCTCTCTTGATTCTGTAGTATATAATTTTTCGCAAGACCTTCATTGACTTGCTTGCTTTTCCTCTTTAACTCTTATTATATTAATTGATAATCTATTATGGAGTTTTTTTTTTTGGTACGGTTAACGTATTAATAAGTTAAATTTTTTTAAACTGTTAAATCTTTATATTTTTAAATTTTTATGTGATTTATAACCAATAGAAAACTTAACCAATAAAAATTTGACCTGATAATCCGTTGGTGTACCGAGCATGTGCTTTTTTATTAATACCTTGTTGGCATAATATACGAAGACTATACACGTGGCAATCCATGGACGCTTTGATGACGTATTTTTCGTAAACGTTAGATGACTTGCGACCTTACGCCACTCTTCAGTCGAGTCCCCAGCTTCGTCAAGTTCGTGTCCGCGTGTTGTTCATGGTTGCTCGTACGAAACGAATTGGTTTTCTTGGGATTTGCGCCAATCTTAGAGCTTGGGCTCCTCCGTTTAATGGGCTCAACCTGTTCCATCAATCATTTAATAAAAATAGTTGAAAATAGGTTAATATGAAAAAAAATTTAAGAAAAAAATTTAATTTTTGTTATAAAAATTATAGGTCAGCGTGAACTTTTGGTTTTTTAGATATTCTTAATTAAATAATTTTTTATTATGTTCATAATTATTTAATTAAAAAAATAGTTTAAATTTAAAAAAATTAAAAATTTCTCAAATTTTAGTCTATTTTCCTTTTTCTCCCATTTTTTAATACCAAAAAAAAATGAAGAATTTATTTTTAAAAAGTAAGATTGAACTTTTATTTTACCAATAAACAATTTTCCAGAACTTATTTGTTGTTCGGATAAAAAAATAAAAACTTTGATTTTTAAAAAGATATTTAATTATTCTTCACCAATAACAATATTCCAGAGCTTGTTGTTCGGATAACAAGAATTTTTTTAAAAAGAAGATAATTACACTACATGGTAAAATTTCATACCTTAATTTCAAATTTAATTTTTTTTAAAAACATTATAAATATAGCAAAAATAATATAATAATTATTATAATGATGTCACATTTTAAACTACATAATGATGTAGTTATTATTCAAATGATATCAAAATTTTACTATTTTTGTAATATTTTAAAAAAATTTCTGTAATTAAACTCTTACCTTTCAGATTGTGTTGGATGCGTAAATAGCCTATTATAAATACTCATTAAAAGTGTATGTATTATAATTTCTATCTCTTATTCTTAATTAATAATTTTTTAGTAAAATAATTATACTAATAAAAGAGTATTAATTAAGAATGTGGAGTAAAAATTTAGACTCATACACTCTTAAAGATAAATTTTATATTTTTTTTAAATTATAATTTATTATATTATATTTTTTTTATTTTTTTGATAGACTCTATTTTTTTTTTTTGGTAGATGAGTGTTAAATACAACATCTCTTCCAAACTTATTCAAATGCTAATTCTTTTTTGACAAGTGTCATTCTTACTTTCTTAAAAAAAAACTTGATAATAAGTAAATTTTTTTAAACTTATTTACAAGAGTGCCATTGCAGTCTTCTTTTTTTTTTGTCCACATCTAACAATTTAGATATTCCAGTAGAAAAAAGAAAATCAATACACAATCGGAGTACTAATTAAGAATTAAGAACTCTATAAATACTAGTATATATTATATAAATATATTTTTATAACGAGACTAACACATACGGAGAAATAAATCACTCTGCACAACATATTAGTTCGTAAGGGATAGAGGCTGTATTTATGTCATAAATAATGGCGCACAATTATTTAAAATGATATAAATAATATGTCTGAGCAAAAAATCATACATCTGAATAAAATCATAATAAATCATATACTTTTCTCTAAATTATTTTTATTATAGTGTTTTCCTTTATAAAAATTCAAATGCAATATTTTTTATAGTATTTTTTTAATATAAATTCATTTTTTTACTCAAATTCTCATCTCAAATCCATGAAACAAATGGATAGATCAACACATAATATGTTAATAATATTTTTCTTAGTAACACAATCTAATCTTTTTAATAAATTCGGAAATTTCATTCCATTAAAATAAATACTATGATCCTAAATTTTATAACAATATCAAGGTCTAGAAAAAACTTAATTTAATATAGTAAATAAAAACATTGAGAATTTTTATGTGTTTTTTTATTAATATGTATGTCACTATTAAAAAATATTAAATCAATTAGCTCCATAAAAAATAAAATTTTAATTATTTTCCAAGATTATGTCTCCAGTATATGTATGTTAAGGCTGATTAGAGTGATCTATAACTATTGGTGTGTCATTTTAATAGTCAGTAGTATTGATGAACATTGGAAGTCAAGTAGACATTTTTAGAGTTCTATAGGAAAACTTATGGTCCAATGGTATATGTTCTATATGTATATCCAATTGCATTAACAAGCACATGATAGGAATTAATCTTTGATTGAAAATAAAGATATAATTTCTCAAAATTGTTAAAATGGAAATAAATAACACACAACATACACATATAATTGACATTGAACGCATTAATGAAATTGACCAGACCTTGTACAACCAGAACATGTGCATGTCTTTTCAATGCGATCAAACGAGGAGCTTCATTGCTTGCTTCCTTTTTTTTTTTTTTTTTTTTTTTCTATGAAATATGAAGCTTATCTTCATGTGCTTTCTCTTTCATACTTTAAAGTTCAAATGAAGCAAAAGTATATAGTAGCGAGTTTGGACCCACGTGAATTGCTTCACGATATAGTTTGAGGGTTCACAAGAATTTTTGAGACTCTTGATGTTTGTTCATGACCATCATGGATTGGTTAGTCTTTCTCACGGAAAAGGTAAACCAATTAGGTTGTTTCTTTTTGTCAATTTTACATTCAATATTTAAAACCTGAATTTTATTAATATAATATATTATTATCTAAATAAAAAAGAGATAATAAATTTTATTTATTAAATAATAAATATAAAAAATAATAGAGAGTAATTTAACATTTCTCTTAACCGTATTAATTAAAAATTTATAAAAATATTAATATTATTCTCTTTGTTATTTTTGTGCTTATTTTTTATATATAAACTTTATTATTTTATTTTTTATTTAAATAATAATATATTATATTAGTGTAGTTACGTATTAAATAATAATTGTAAGAGCGTTAAAAAGAGCGTAAGTATATTGCCTTATCTTTTGTTTCTTGCTTTTTTGCGTCAGATCCCTCACAAACTTTGCTTTTGCTTTAAGCGTTTTACAAATGGCGTCATGGGGCTTTCCAAACAAACGCGAATATTTGCTCTCGATCTTTTCTTTCTCCAACTTTTGCTTCATAAATTATTTTCTGCAACATCGGTTATCTTGCCAATAGAGGTTTACGCGTCCTTTGGAAAATCTGTCCCTTCTCTTTTAGCAATCATTATAATTTTTTTTTTTTCTAAAAAAACGAAAAGAAAAGAAAACTTGTTGATCATGGTGAAACTAGCTCTGCTAGCTAGCACATAAAAAGATTGGCTAGAGAAAACCTTGTTAACCTGAGTGCAAAGGGAAAGGACAAGGCTTACAAGGACCATTTACATATGTGTACAAACCAAACCGAACCGAAAATACAATTGCTTCATCTCAAAATTCACCACCAGAAAATTGTGTACATAGTATATGCTAATAAATAATTTTTTTTCTACGCATATATATATATGGTAACTTTCTTGGTCATTTGAGGGTTCTTTTGATTGAAAGCTCGTCCTCACACTAATCACAAGATGTAATTGACAACATATACATACACTTTCTTGGTCATTTGAGGGTTCTTTTGATTGAAAGCTCGTCCTCACACTAATCACAAGATGTAATTGACAACATATACATACACACACACACACACACACACACACACATATATATATATATATATGAATATGTATATGTTAAGTCATCATTTGGTGAAACTCATTAAAATCAAGCACACCGTTGCCATCCGTATCAAACACCAGAATCATGGCCACACACTCGTCATATGATTTGGCATCCCCAAGCTTACCCAACATCCTTTGCAAGCTTCTAGGGGTGATGCAACCCTTCTCCAACTCAAACATCTCAAAGGCATTCTTTAGATCTTGATGATCATGATCATCTCTCTTCATCAGCTTTAGGAAGTCTTGGAAGTCAATCAAATCGTCGCCGTCGGAGTCGAAGTCGTTGATCACCTCCTGCGCCTGCTCGTGGGACATGTGTTCCCCGACGGACCCGAAGTACGCCCGCAGCTCGAAAGCCGATATCTTACCGTCGTCGTTTTGATCGAAACGGCGGAAGACTTGCCTCAGCTCGTCCTCTTTGTTTGTGCCGATTATCGCAATAGTCGTAGTAGGGCTAGTTCTTGGGGTGCGTAAAGGAGAAATGGGAGAGCTTGGAGAGCTTGAAGAGGAAGAGCTTGATTTTGATCGGCGACGGTGGAAACTTAGTTTAAGAGTCTTGTTTGCAAACCATTTGGATAATGGTTTGGAAACTGCGTGATGATGATCATGATGATCAGAAGTACTAATGGCCATTATTTGATGAAGAAAAAGATGATTATACAATTGAGTTTCTTTAGGCAATAGAGATGGAATGGATTATATATAGAGGAGAATGGAAAATAAATTCAAAGAAGCTACGGGAGTTTCAATGAAATTGCTCGGCCTTGGGCTTGTGAACTACTTTTTTTTTTTTTTTTTTTTTTTTTTTTTTTTTTTTTTTTTTTTGGTGGATCGACATAGGAAACTGCATGGTAGTTTCCTATGAGGGTCCCATAAAAATGACTGTGCACCGTCCTTTTTGAAAAATATCATATAAGCAGCTCTTACATCGGTGGAAAATTGCTCCCCGAATTGTATTAAAAAAAAAAAAAACCACGTGAATTGTGAAGTTTTTGTGATTTATTTATATTTTTTATCTGTCAGATCAATATAAAACCACATAAAAATTAAAAAAAATATAAATTTAACTCTTAAAAAAATTTAATTTATCAATACGTTAGGTATATTAAAAAATCTCTATTAATTTTATGGTGAATTTTCCTTATTAATAAAATGTAATAATTCTAATAGAATTATATTGAGTTAATTTAACTCAATATAATTCTAATAAAATAACCGTTAAAAACTATAACTCGATATGATTTAATGGTAAGAAATGTCTAGAATATTTCTCATATTCTATCTATTTTAGAATTCCCTTTATTTATTGTTAGAAAAGTAATTGAAATTATTAATGATATTTCTGTATTTGTTTTTTTTTTTTATGTAATATATATATATATATATATATTTGTTGAAGCAACCTCAATCCGATAACTCCATAGAGGACAATAAAGAAAGTTGTATATATTAACAAAACCTACGAACGAACATTGAGCATTAATGTTTGGTCAGAGAATGCAAAACCACCGCTTGGTTGGTTGTTAGATTTATTAGACAATGTACCGTCATCACGGTCTGTGTGCTAAATTTTATATTGATCGGCTTTTATGATATAGTAAATGGATTTTTGAGAGATGAATATATCCATATTTTTCAATGTCATATTATGTAAAAATCATAGCACGATGATAATACAAAACTATTTACTATTAATATTTATTATCCTGCCCGAAAATATTAAGTCTCAAGAATTAATATTTTTATTCTCAAGATTATTAATGTTTTCAAATATTAAGATATTAATTCTCAATGTAGCTAGAGTATTAATCTAATTAATCTGATATAATATAACAATCGAAATATTTACTGTCGATAATTTTATCCTGCTGCGGAATTTTCCTCTACTATATCGTGGCTAAAAAAATACTTTCTGATTGAAAACAACAATGATAACATTATAGAATATTAACTATAACGATAAATCTAATAAAAAACTATATATTGGTTAATCAATGATTAATAAGTTATCTAAGTAATTACAGTTGGGTGCTACCTTTTTTTCAATAATTGTCATGACTAAATTAGATTCTAAACCCATTCTTGTTTCATGTCAAGGGACAAATTTACGTTTAGTACTGGATTTAATACAATGTTATAGAAATAATTGTAGATGATGAAAGTTGCAAGTTGGTCGAAGGTGCCATTTGCCAAAGCTGGAGCCAGGAAATAAAAGTATACACACTTCGTTCGTGTTTTTTCTTAAAAAAAAAAAAAGGAATATGTATTCCAAAAATTAGAGAAATACACACTCTAATTTCGACTTGACCAATCTCAATTTTTTGTGTTACATTCACCTAATTTATGATACTTTACTTCTCCTACACTAACTTTATATACTAAATAAATAGCAATTCTCCCTTTAAGGACGTAAGAAGAATCGTGGAAACTTGTGACAACAAAAGAAACAATGACAAAACAAAGGAAAGTTGGTCACTAAATTTTTCACCTTTAGTCATCAGCTATATATTTTAGGAAAACCATAAATTATAAATAAATAGGACCTATTCATTCATGAAGATTCTAATGGCTAGAGAGAAAGTTAGGCAAGGCTTTCAATCCAACTTTGGCCCTCTTTTACCTAATCCATTGTTATTTAAAAAGAAAAATACTAATGTTATATTTTCCGTCATTCTTTTTGTCACTTTTTACATTTATTGTATGACACGTTAACTCTTCTAAAATGATATATTATTATTCAAACATAAAATAAGACAGTAAAATTCACGTGTCAAACAATGTAGAAAGTGATAAAGAAAATAATGCTAGCATTTCTCTTGTTACTAAATGTCATATTCTATTACACACACAAAGTAGGTTCATTTAGTGTGAGGTTGCCATAAACGAAAGCTTATTTGCAGCTCCTTCTTCTTCATAAATTATTTTTTCCTCCTAATTAAAGTTAATTTTACTCCTATAAGAAAAGCTTATGTTTCCATTCTTTATTTTCTAGAAAATTTAAGAAAGTTTCATTCGGCACATACGTGAATTATTTTGCTTTCCCTATTATCGTTATTTTGTTTTCATGAATCATATCAGAATTCATTGCATCATACATGTTGTGTGGGAAAATGAGACGGACATATAGACGAATGATAATACGAGACGTGGCCTTGATTACTCTCCGTCAAGCAACAACTCTCGACGTCTACGGCTCCCTCCTACTCAGCTGGAAAGCCCAAGAACGGAGTCCGAATTAGGACGACAACTCCTTATGGCGTTGACAGATCGTGCGTCGAGATTAAGGCACATAGATCCCTCGACTGCAGAAAGGACTGCCAAAGAGGACAATTGGGCTAGGCAGCGATGACGACGAGGGGAACGTTCTTTCAAAGACGTGGCAGGTTGCGTGCACAAGTGGAAGATGTCTGCAGGTATTAATTACAAGCTCTCAAACTGCCCCACAGGGGACAGGAAAGTATTACAGAGAAGCACAGAGCCATAATAGAAGACTAATTGGCTAAGTGAACAGTGTTAATTAGTGGGCTACGTCTGGACCTACCAAGGGAGAGCACTTGAGTGCTTCTACCTATGAAAGAAACCCACTAAGCAAATGAAGCCCAATATAAAAGGAGGAAGACCCCCACTGAGGGAGGGGTTGGGAGATTCCAGAGAGAAAAAAAAAGAGAGAAAATGAGAGCAATTGTTGTAAATTGTTGTCCTCTCAAAAGAAATACAACATCACAGTGAATGTAACTCTAATTTTATAAAGTAAACCACTATAAAACTTCTTGTGTTCTTTATTTGTCCACATATATGATTAATATGAGATACTCACTCCACAAATACCCACACGTTCACTATACATACGGCCGGTAATCTAAAGAGAAACCAAGAGATAACCTGGCCAGTTTTTGTTGGCGAGATTTGACCGCCAACAATACACAACATTGATTATTGCATAATTTAATTGTTTTGAAATTAGTATTAACGTACGATGACATCATATGTCTTACACAATAATTGATATGACTTTCCAAATGATACAACATATATAGTTTCCTTCGTCAAGGAGCTTTTCATAGGGAAGTTTCGCGTGGCGTTTTCAGGACGCTCAAATCACGCGGAGTACTTTTAGCTTCTAATTAATTCCTACAAGTTCTATAGTTTGATAAGATTAACCAATTGATATTCTCGAACTCATAATAATTATATATTTTCAGCCCGATGTTTATTCTACCGGAGAAAATCTTTAGCTTAATTAGAATGATCAATTTCTTTCGCAAAAAGAAAAAAAATTAAGTTTTTACTTTTGTAATGTATTTATCATCAAATTTAGATGATCACTTTGGTGTACTTATATTAATTGAAATATTATACATTTAATTTAACAGATAGGTTTCAAACGTGTTATAAATACACAAATTACAGATTCTTTAAATAATATATCTCATTAAGTTTACCCTCTCATGTTATATTCTTGAAAAAGTTCCCTTAGAAATAATATTTAAGAAAAATAGTATTAATATATACATAAAAAAGAAAATTGTAATAATGCCCCGATCACGATTCGTTTTACAATAATGCGCCTTTTAGTGACATGAAAAGAAAAGAGATAATTTTTTTAAAAAAAACCGACTTCTCTACTTGGCGTTTCTATTTAAATGTAACCAGAGTCGGTTGCTTTACATAATCTGTGTGCGCGTAGCTTTGAGTATTTAATTGTAGGTGGAGACTGGAAAGTGGAAACAATGAAAAACTGTTGGAAAGACGAAGAGAAAATTACAACGTAAGTAGACTTGAAGTTGCACCGAAGCTTACGATGCCACCTAGAACATGGATATTAATGCAAGTGGGAGTTGTCCACACTATCAACTAGCATTTTCAATGAGTCGGCTTAATTAGATAGAAAAGACCGCACTAAACAAGAGAAGTAACTAAAATAAACAATATTATATGTAAATTAATTTTTTTTAGGAAGAAAGAATTTGGAGTACACCTTTGAGAGACTAGAGAGCCCATTCGATCGATCCCTTTGGCCTGTTGAGTTAACCAGCATATATACTCCCAAAATGATAATAACCTGCGGGTATACATACACAAAATATTGAACTATGCAAATTAATAACAATGAACTTGATAGACTCTAAATAAGGTACATGAACATGATCTTCTTACATTCTACGTAGCACCAACAAAAACAAAAATCAAATCAAATCCCCTAACATTCTACCCAGCGATTATATATTATATTGTCCTTCAATATCCCACTTGACCCAAGTTTAACAAAGTGTGTATATACATATTCATATATATATATATATATATATATATATATATACACACACATATAATGTGTGTTGTTTGCCAAAAATCTTATGTATGGAAATAACTCTACGCAAGTGCACGTAATCAAACAAGTAATACAGTAGTAAGTAAAGAGTATCGTCTCCAGAGAGATTGAATTAATAAGAAATTGATTACAAAAACTAGTTGTACTAAAATAATCGAGAGTGATTCAAGTACTAAATTGATGAGGATTAAGTAAAATGAACGAGTGGAGTGAATGAGTGTGATTTAAATACAAACAAAAAGTAAGACTTAACAAGATCTAAGCTACAAGCAATGACTTTCCCTCGGTTGCAACTCTGACCACGTTTGCTATAGGATTGTTGTAGCAAAGTTCATCCAGTCAACCTAAAATTCTGCTCCCACAGATCTATGCTTATAGTTCCTTAAACCAAAATCAACATATTCCTATGCATTTTAGTTTTCAAAACTTGAAGCCAAACACCAATTTTAATAGGTCGTACAAAACAATAATATATTCCTATACTATTCCCTTATATTATCCAAGATAGATCTAACTAAAACTAACATTTCCATAATTAATTTTAGTTTATATTTTTCATTAAATGATGGCCTGTTATTTAACAAAAATTAGACAACAAACACACTTGAATAAACAGGATGAAAATTACACAAACAATTAAAATAACAAATAGATCTTCATTGCAATTTGGTTCTATCAATAATCCTAGTTAAAGAAATTTAGCTCATGTTTAGTTCAAATAAATCAGAAATAGTATCAACAACTAGACCCATTTGTTCACAGAGAGAAAATACAGACAGAAGGAAGAAAATGGTTAAATTAAAATTTGAAGCTAAATAGGTATGCGTTCTTGCTTCCTCATGTCCAGCCGTGTTGTACTACTCCCTTCCGCTCCAGAAATCAGCTCCCTCAAATTCCTCTTGTACTCTCCTTTTTTCTCTCTTCTCAGCTTGTACAAAGAATTCTGTGCGCCTCCTCTCTCTGTCTACCTTCGTACAATACTCTTCTTTTCCTTTTATACTAGGGTAGGTTGAGGTGCCCTAATTACATGTGTCCGCCTGAGAGCCAAAACTAATGGTCCCCCCTAGTCCTCTTACAGCTATCATGTCTTGACAACGTCAGCAATTGGACCACTACCAATTTTAAAGAAAAGTTGCGTCAGCTTGCACATTTTGGCTGTATCTGCTTTGCTGCAACGTTGCTGTAGCATCCAGTGCATTCATGCTTTCATTTCTTTTACTGTGCTTTTTTTTCAAAATGCTTTCACCAACGCTGCCCTTGGACTTCTTGCACTATACACCAAGAGTCAATACACTTTCATTGAATATGAGGACTAAATCCATGATATGGTAAGATTGTTCTACAAATATCAACCTTTTACCAACTAAACAAAAACTAACTAATGTTATGTGAAATACTAACATTAAGGCATTTTACCTTGAGAAATAAGCAACTACTAAGGCTAAAAGTATGCTAAATAACTCTATTTCATCAAGTTATCATATATATATATATATATATATATATATATATATATGTGTGTGGATAGCTTTCAAGTCCACGATAGAATTTATATGGGATTCATTTGAAATTCTTTCATATATATTGCCTTGAATAAACTCTCAAAAATATTTAACAGGTTGTAGGAGATATTCAAAAAGGCAGCTAGTACTATTATTGTACAAGTCGGATTCTACAATTAATTTTGTTTAGAGAGTCAATGACCACTTCCAAGTATCGATCATGTTGGAAAGTCGGTCAGTCCATTTGAGTTGACATAATGCTAGAATGAGAATGTAGAGTGTGGAAAAATAAATAAACACATCACTTTTAATATTAATGTAATGTCTATTATAAGGTCTCAGTATTTCACTATATCGTGTAAAAAGTATAGTTGCAATAGAGAGTAAGAAAGGGAGAGATAAGAGAAGGGGATTCAAAGAGAGAATCTAGAGAGGGAGTAAATGTAAATTATGAGGTCTAAATGTGATGTATGAGATAGGATTAGATGCCTAATTTGTTATCATAACCCCTTATTTATAAGAGATGATCTTTATTTTTATTTTTTTTTGAGCTGACACACTGTTAACTGGAGAATGAGTAGTATCCTCTTTCTAATTATTTCCTTATTTAAGTCGTGGTAGCTTTCCTCTTGAGTATCAATATAATTCGAGCATTTAATATCGGACTTGACTGGATTGGGCTTCGTGTCCTCCTAAAAGCCCTCATTTCTAATTTATATACCGTAATTTCTACGAATACGAGTTTTTACGAACTCGTGCTCCTCCAATTAACGCTGTCTTTTGAATTAATCCTGCAGTCAATTGATATTAGTCAACTTGCTTCTCGAAATATTGTCAACGTACTGCGTAGGCACTAGACAAAAGAAAGAGGTCCTTTCAAATTAGTGCAACAGTACTTTATGGTGGAAGGAAACCGCATGGCAACTTCCTAAAGTTTTGGTAGTTTATCATGTACGATCCAATTTCAAAACAGTTACTACTTTCGCTTTCTAAAAGTATGTGCGTTAATCAGCATCCACCAACAAAATACCAAAGAGATTATAATAGAAAAGGTTCTGTTCCGACTAGTCATTATGAGCTCCTAGTTCCTAAATTATATAAGAAACTAATTCGAAAAAGGAAAACTCTTTTTGACCAATAGAGATTTATCTCTATGGATACAAAAAGACAGACTCCCTATAATGGGACTCAAATAAATCTGACAAGTAGGGTTTATTTTTGTGTCCGATGAGGATAATTCTCATCAGAGTAAATAGGGCTGCTCTTTGAAAAATTTCGCTTTTTCTAGCTGGCACCAAAATTTAGAAAAAAAATTAATTAAAATAAAAATATGAGTTCATCAATGAATATTAGTTATGTATGAATTCAAAAGGTTAATATTTTTTTTTTCAATATTTTAAATGAGGACTAATGGCAGGAGTTTGGTTCCCATAATCCCATCCCAGCATATGCTATAGCAAGTTACCCGATTGGTTTTTCTCACTTATTTGGTTAATGTAAAACTCTGTTGATTTGTTAGTCCACTATTAACTACACATGATCATGATCAGCATATCTGATCTTCTTCCATGTTCAAGACTCTTTAATATGGGCTGGTCCTCATCCATATATACTTGTGGGTTCATAGGAAAGGAGAAAATATAACAAATATAATAGTTTTTCTTTTTTTAAAAAAAAAAAATAGTGATAAATATTGCATATCTTCATGATTCGGTTTTTGTATTTTGTTGGTGCAAGTTTGGATGAGTTTTGGTGCGTTCCCCGTGATTCGGTTTATGCAATTTTGTTCTGTTTGGGTTTGTGAATTTTTTTGCAGATTTTCGGTGGCAATGTTGTGATGGAGAATCTGTGGGCAGAGGATGCAAAAAATGTATAATATTATATAGGATTTGAGGCATATATAAATATTTTCTTTTAAGATTTTATTTGCTCTTATTTTTTAAAGTTTGTTAATGACAAATTACCTTAAAATACAACAAACCCTTTAACACAATATCTAGCAATAATATTGAGTTTCAAAATATTTATTAATAAATAAATTTTTTAGAAAATTAATAAAAACAAATGTATCATTTTGTGCATGAACGCAACCTTTTTAATCATCACGTATTATTTCATGAATGAATGCAACCTTTTCAATCATCACTACCATTCATATAGAAGTACATTGCTCAATGTAAATGTATCTTTTTATGGATTAATACATCCATTAAAATAGTTATATCTATTGTTATTAGGTGTTTAGATATGTGAAAACATATCACTAATTGGTTGCAACAATTTGAAAAGACAAATTACAATCTCTCTAATAATCCCCCACTAGATTGTAATATTTCTCCATAATTAACAACGATAAACACATACATACATATAGGTATCTTTCAATTTTAACCTCCAATTAGTTACTATACTTCAAAGTATTCATAAGACAACAGTGTATTTTGCATTAAAGTTTGTCTCTTAACCAAATACTGGAAATATATCAAATATGTGTTATCCCAAACCTATTCCAATCATTTAGCACTATTAAGGCCTTGGGCTCTATCTTGGATTCATGGACATTTACGAGACTAAACCATGGTCTTGTTAGGAACGACACTATTCCTTAGGTTCACTTAGGTGAAGTTTCGAATTATGTCTCTAGCTACTATGAGACTCAAACTTTATTTAGAGTATAAACTCAACCTCAACCACGTAGCTATTTTTACACCAACATCCTGGAAAGGACAAATTAAATTTTGGTCCTAACCCGTCACAAAATAATGACTTGTTTTTACCCATTTAACTATAGAATAGTGGTACAACTACTACTTAGTTAGGTTACCATCATCAATGACTCTTTCTAAGAAAGGTTTCAGTCTCATTCCACTAGATGTTTCTTTGACTAAGTCTCTTGAAAGACCTTTCGTCAAAGGATCCGCTAAGTTCTTGTTTGTCTTAACATAAACAATATTGATAACACCGTCGATTATCAATTATTTCACATTTTCAAGTCTCAAGCTAATATGTCTAGATTTTCCATTATAAACCTTATTATAAGCTCTAGACAAAGTAGCTTCATTGTCACATATAAAGAAATAGATGGCATTGGTTGTGACCACAACTCAATATCAAATAAAAGATGTCTCAGCCATTCCGCTTCTTTACCCGTTGCGGCAAGTGCTATAAACTCACTCTCCATCATAGAATGAGTTATGTACATTTGTTTCTTAGAAGCCAAGAGATGGCTCCTCCCGCAATTATGAAAATCCCACTGGATATGGATTTGTTATCACTTGTACTTGTTATCCAACTTGCATCCAAGTACTCTTCAAAGTACCAATAGATAGTTATTATATGACAAACTCAAATTAATGGTTCTTTTTGGATAACCAAATACTCTACCAATTGCATTCCAATGTTTAATACCTGGGTTACTCGTGAACCTAGATATTTTGCATACTGCAAATGCTATGTCAAGTCTTGTACAATGCATGACATACATCAAGCTTCCAATTACACTAGCATATTCAAGCTGTGCCACCACTTGGCCTGCATTCTCTAGTAATTTAATTCTAGAATCATAAGGGGTATTTGCTTCTCAAAACTTCAAATGATTGAATTTAAGAAGTACCATCTCAATATAATAAGATTGACACAACAAGTAACCCTTACTATGCTTCCTCACTTTTACACCTAAGATAATATCTACCTCACTAAGATCTTTCATCTTAAATTGTGAAGTTAGATACTTCTTGGTATCATTTACTCCGTGCATGTTTGTTCTAAAGATAAGCAAGTCATCAACATATAAACATATAATCACACCAAAATTATTTGTAAATTTAGAGTATATATATTTATCCGCATTATTATGCTTAAAACCATGAGATAAAATGACATTGTCAAATTTCTCATGTCACTATTTTGGTGCTTGCTTTAAACCATAAAGTGACTTGACTAACTTGCAAACCTTCTTCTCATTTCAGGCAATACAAACCCTTCAGGTTGTTCCATATAGATTTCCTCATCAAGATCATTATTTAGAAAGGTCATCTTAACATCCATTTGATGCACATGCAAATTGTATATTGATGCAATTGTAAATATGGATGTCAATCTAGCTACCGGAGCATATATATCAAAGTAGTCTATACCATGCTTTTGTTTCAAGGCCTTGGCTACCAATCTAACCTTGAATGTTTGTATAGACCCATTAGTATTGTACTTTCTTCTAAACACCCATTTGTTGCTTATTGATTTTAATCCTAGAGGGAGATCAACCAAGATGCAAGTTTGATTCGACATAATCGAATCCATTTCATCATTCACGACCTCTATCCAAAAGGAGGCATCCCTTGAAGACATAGATTCACTAAATGTCTTTGGATCTTGTTCTACATTAAGAAAAAATGGTATTTTATTAAGTACACCATTTCTATTTCCTTCAACTAAAAAAGTTAAAACTTGAGATGAAATAAAATCCGGTGTTAAGTCATTTTCTTTTCTTTCATGTTGACTTCTCCTCTGTTTGAAAGATGTCTTAGACTCTTTCCTTTTATTAGTGGAGGTACCAGGAGTATCAATACATGGTTGATTAACATTAGATTCTAATTTAGTGGAAGAATCAAGGCTAAACTTGTTCTCAATGAATTTAACATCTCTTGATTCCACAATCACATTAGAATCTAGATTCAATAATATAAATGCCTTAGAATTTTTAGCATATCTTACGAAAACACTTTTAATTCCTCTAGCACCTAACTTTGATTATTTAGGGTCAATCACTCTATAGAAGGCTAGACAACCTCACACCCTTAAATACATCAAGTTTAGTTTTATTCCTTTCTATATTTCATATGGAGAGACATGTTTTCATAGATTTTATTGTGAACATGACATGTAGTAAATAAAGCTCCCTCCCATAAATTATTAGATAATTTAGGATTAAGAAGCATAGAGTTAATCATATCGGTAAAAATCATATTCTTTCTTGGTTCCATTGTTGGACGAGCAAGAACCAAGTCGCCGGAGTTTGCCAATGTTTTTGGATCTGGTCGGAGGAGATAGAGGCCAAATTTGCTGAAATTGACTGCACCATTAAACTTAGAATGGTCAATTTAGGGGGGTAGCACCCAAGTCCACCGCAGAAATGTGCTCCGGCAACCCCCGCCGTCGTGGCGGAGGCGGATTCCGGCGACTCTTAGTTCTTGAGGTTCCTGACGTCCTATCGAAGATCTGAGATCATATCCTGACTCATTTTGACGTGCTGAACACAACGGTGACCTCCGTTTGTGCCAATTCCACTATGTTGAAAAGTCTATCGGTAATGTGCACACAGATCAAGGTGAATCAAATGGATTCGTTGAGGTTCAGAATGAGTTGTGGAGCTTTAAGAATAGACGGTTGGACAACATGATGTTATCGGTAGAATAAGTTACCAAGAAGTACGATATTTTTGTCAATATCATTGTTAGCCTTACTTTAAATGATTTTGACCAATAAAAATGTTTTGAAATAAAATATGTTTAAAGAAAAATGACTTTAAAGAATAGCATGAATAATGCAACTAAGTTTCTAATTATTTTTGAAAATGAGATTTTAAAGAGTATGATTTCTTAAAATGAATATTTTAAAAAATGATATAACGCATGGTGGCCACAGAGATCGGGATATGAGAATCGTATCCTTGGGGACAGGTCCTGAAACCCGTACGGATCCACTTCTTGCTTAGTGGTGTTATGGCTCTGCATATTTTCATTATACAAATATTTCACCACTACTATGTGAGTATTTCTTTTTTTTTTTTCCTAAAAAAAAGGATGATCAGTTTCCATGTGTATGTCTTTGTACCATGAGTACCTTTATTTACAATGTTTTATAAAATTATATCCTACTTGGTCTTTCGCTCACTTTTATTATTATGTTTTCAATGTTTTAAACCACCTCCAGAGTACAACGTGACAAGTGGATGACAATGGATTGAAGGCGCAAGATTCGAAGCGATATGTTTGTTTTGGATTTACAATTTTAATTATGAGATGTATTGTATTTCTGTACATAAATTGTATTGGTAGATAATGTCCCAGAGTTGTACTATTTTTCTTGGACTTTATGGACTGTTTTAAATTTTATTTGTAAAAGAAAGTCTCTAGAACAAACTATATTGATATTTATGTATTTATTTTTGTGATTTTTGTTAAACAATCCAGTTTAATTAAGTTAAATTTTAAATTAAACTCCAATAATTACGATCATATCCTTAGGGTCGTGACAAGTCCTAAAGTCTAAAAAGCTTATGACCAGTCTTAAATTTTATAAGGTAGTTTTTTAGGAGAAAGAGAAAAATAGGCCAAGACTTGAGATGAATTAAAATTAATAAGCCAATAGTTTACATAAGTTAATAAATAGGCCAAATTACTGTTTTCGTCCATAACTTGTCTGGTTATGAATCATAATTTGACAAGTTATTATCCATAATTCACAGTTTTTGTCCATAACTTGTCTGTCTATGAACCATAACTTGATAAATTTATCCATAACTTATCTAGTGATGAATTATAACTTGACAAGTTATGACCTATTAATTTCTATAACTAAAAATTAACATATATACTTTTTTAAGCTTTTTATATTGGCCTATTTCTTATTATTTCTGTTTTTTTTTAATCTTTAAAAATAAAGCATTTAGGCTGGACTGACTAACCTGAATAAACTTTCAGACTCGAAATCTTAACTCAGGCCAACAATGACAGGCCTCAAAGCAACACACTTGACTCAGCCTAAATTTACAGTTCTACATCACAATTACAAAATGGCATGTTTTTCTTTCTCTCACTAATATGGTATTGACTGATTGATCAAGATACAATAGAATAGGGTCTTTATCGATTAAATCAAATAGAGTTAATTTGAACAACTTTTGAACCGGAGCCTAAGGTCGCAACAAACAATAGATGAGGTCTTTAGCTGCTCAATAAAACAATTGAGGGGACAAAATAAGAATAAACAATAATTCAAAGTCTGTCTAATTATAAAACAACTCAAAAAAGAAAAATTATCATTCCGGGCAAGAATTCAGGGATTGATAAATGCCAATTAGTCTTTTTTATTGAGTAGTAGAAGATTTACAAAAAAATTCAATAACCCAAAATTAAAAGCTTAGGAACCAAAGAGTTATAATGCTTAAAACTCAAGGACTTATAGTGCTAATATCCCTCAAGAATAATAAGATTGATGTGGAAATAAAAGACAATACTAACGGACAATAATGGTGTTTAATATTATACACTAATAAAGAGTGAGTATCATAGTATGAGATCTATAAATTAAACATAACTTTCTAGTAGTTATTGTGCTAAACACTACTCCAAATATTTTTTTTTCAATTATTATACTAATTTTCATATTTTAGACTAAAAAATTACATATTATTTACAATAATAACTTTTACTTGTTATTTATAAATATTTTTAATTTTTATTATAAACAAAGCTAGAATAATATTGTTTATGACACAAAAAAAAAAAAAAACAGCAGAATATAAAATGGTCTCCTGTACAGTGCAGGCCTTCGCTTATGCGGTCAATGGGCCATGTCGCACTCTTTTATGCAACAAATGATGAACCCTACCCCTTTCCGCAAATATTCACAAAGTGCACATGCCTGCCATGCCAATATTTCTCTGCGACTAAATTAGCTGCACAAGTGCACTGTGCACATATATAAACTTATCCGACATCAAGAGATGACCAAAGTAAGGCGATAAGGATCATGGCTTCAGATGGAATCCGAAAGGAAAATTATGATTTTTCATCAATTGGTCCGCAGACAAGGATTATCCAGAAAACTAACATAATAGTACTACCTTTCAACTTTCGAATAATACAAAAGTGTAAAAGATAAATATGAAAATTAACAACGACGTTTTGAACGATATTGCACAGAATATTTTCTTAAACAATGACCAACACTATTTTATGTTTAAATTATATTTAAATAACCATAGGCTATGTAGGATCCCGTAACATAGTTGATGATTATATTGACTCCTCCAAGAAGGTCATGAATGGAACAAATCACGAAATAAGGCATTTACATTATCAGAAAATCTGAAAATAAGCCTTTTAAAAATTATTTGTAAAATATTCCGTTTTCATTAATACTAAAACGCTGCAATGGAAGCAGGATTAAAGCATGCAAGTAAATATATAGGATTAAAAAATTTTACTTTAGTTTCAGAAATTTTCTCTGCTGAACTTCATATAGGATTTAAACTTTTTTTTTTTTAAACACAAATTTTAAACCGTATAGTTTATCCCATGATTTTTCGATAAAGCCATGCGCTAACGTGCAACATTTCTGTGGGAAAAGTGGCTGCCACTTTTAAAGAAAAAATTAATAGGTAATTCTTGTTTTATCTGAATTAATTTAAAATTAATTCAATATAGAATATCAAAATATTTAAACTGATTTTCAAAGATATTACTTTATGATAAATTCTATCAAATAGTATGATAAGATAATTATCTTATTTATTTTCATAAATTAATTATCTCATTATTTAGACTTAGAGATAGCATACTGGGCCTGACCCTAATTTACCCAATTTTTTACGGAAAATATTATAACTACCTTTAAAATGATATATTAACTTATTATTAATCCTTAAGCATTTTATTTCTATCCTTTTGGACTAGACCTAGTCAAAGGCCCAATACGTAGATTATTAAAATAACCTTAAAGGTACATTGCAAATTTACAAGATGTTGGCTGCCTCCAACGGCCGGCGATGGGTCTTCAGTAATCGCTGCCAGCTGGCCGGCGGGTCTCTAGCGGCGACCATACTCTGTCAGTCTATGACTCATAGTCTGACAGGTTACACCGATCTCTAATCGCCAACACCGGTCATAATCTATCAGACTATGATCTATTGTCTGTCAGACTATGACCCATCATCTCTGGTCGCCGGCGTGGCGGTAGTCTGCTAGACTATTATTCGTAGTTTGTCAAACTATGGAGGTTATGCCGACCGCCGATCTCCGGTCACTGGCACCAGTCATAATAGTCTGTCAGACTAAATCTATACTTTGTCAGACTATGACCCATAGTTTGTTAAACTATGAATACAAGTTATACAGCCGCTTGCAATAGTCTGTCAAACTATGATCCATATAATAAAAGATTACGCTGGCCTTCGGTCGTTAGCATCAGCCATAATCTGGAGTTTGTCATATTGTGATCTATAATTTGTCACATTATATTTTTATTTTTAACTAAAATATGACTGACTATCTTCAATCACGAGGAATCTATTAAATTGATCCAAGAAATAACAAAACATAATACACAAAAAATTCCAACATATTACAAAAATTTCAAAACAGAGTGTCACTACATCTCTAAAGCTCCATTTTGTTCAAATGCGTAGACTGCCTGAAAACAAAACAAAAAACATGTTCGCTGATTTGTTCAACTAAATATAGTTAAATTTATTATCTCATCAGCTACAAAGTTTAAATCAATTTCAGCACCATCTTATGCACTTTACAGAGGAAGTGCTATGGGATTAGAAGGTATAACCATTAACATAAGATCTAAACAGCAATATATCAAGGTTGAAGTTGAATATTACGGGAAAAAAAACATAAAAATGGAAGACATGATCTACATAATAAGACAACATAGCACCTAGAGGAATTATATAAGAGGAAAATCATTTGAGAAAAAAACCTAGGAACAAAAATTGAAAAGAAGCTGTGGACAAACAATAGGCACAAACACATCCACATTTCATATATATATATATATATATATATATATATATATATTGGCATGTATGTGTGTGTGTGTGTGTGTGTGTGTGTGATCTGAAAGTCAGGAACACAAATTATAGACAAAGAAGCTTATATGGTCCACAAATCATCAGCTTCGGAAAACATATAGGTTCAAATTTGCCCCTTTTCTGAAGTTTCCATGACAACACTTGATGATAGAAATATAAGAAGCATACCCAGATGAGGCATTGGACGCTATCATCATCTAACCATCACTTTTGACACCAACATCTCTCAATTTCTCAGACCAACACAGATGAATAGTTTAGATCAATAGATTATAGAACGAGAAGTTTACATAGTGCTCAATGGATTTTAGGAAGCAAAGTGGTTCAAATTCGTCCCTTTTCTTGAGCTTGAATACCAATGACATGATATAAAACATAGACAGAAGCGGCATTCAATATCATCATGACCAAATCATCCTAACACTACGGTACATAGTTTTAGGTTAGCAGATTATTGAACAAGAAGCTCAAAAAGTGAACAAATCATTGATCGTAGAATGACTGAAAGCATACCTAGAAGCGGTATTGGATACCGTCATCACCAAATTTTCATCTTTAACACCAACAGCACTCAGTTTCTCAGATCGTCTTCCTCCATAATTTAATTGGTACGACCGTTTGCTCAATCAAATTACATATTTAACCTTAAGCCTGCTATTCATTTTATTGATCACTCTAACATAATCAAATATGTTGATTCTTTAAAGAGAATACTTCGGCCAAGGATTCAAGTGATCAAATACTTTGATAATTTAAGGGGAAATTATTAACTCCCAATGAGCCACAAAATTCCAATATTGTTATCCTAATTAATCACTATACATTAATAAATATTCACTCCAGAGTAATTTAAGAAATGTAAAATCCAAATCAGGATTGAGACCATTTATATATTTAGTGCCTACAAGATTTGATTAAAACAGTCACTCAAATTAAATCTTGAGCGACTCATAATTGACTACGTCAAATTAATTAATTATGACTTTTGCTATAACTATCATAAATAAAATGTCCAAATTTATTTATAGTTGCGAACTTATTTTTTATTATGAAATCCATACAAATAAATACAATATAATTCAAGGATTCGGTATATTCAAATAAATAAATACGTGATGAAAAAAAAACCAGCTTTTATTTAATTAATCTAACTAAAAATGTGATACAAAAGTTGCTTTAAAATAGCATAATCCCACACAGGTCAAGGACCTATGAAAGAAAACATTTGGGTTATCTTGAAAGGGATGAGAGAGACAAATTAGGTCAAAAGACTTTGTCCTTTAGCTATCACAAGCATTTAACGTGATAAGTAAAAAGGAAAACAAAAAAAACAAAAAAAAACAAAAAAAACAAAAAAAACAAAAAAAAAAAAACAAAGAAAAAAAAACAAAAAAAAAGAGATAAAAAGAAGAGAGAGAGAGAGAGAGAGAGAGAGAGAGAGAGTTATAATTAATGCTATGAGTGATTAATTTTTCCATTTATGGATAAATTATTTGCTATTGAAAAGAAGATTAGAAAGGAGTCTATTGAGACCACAATTGAAATAAAGAGAGGTGTAAATCCTGGACCTTTAATAGCCATCAGCTCAAAATTGATAAAATCCACGCACTCACACAATGTCCATGTCAAAGGGATTATTCTTGTGTGAGGCATGACTCGAACCTTTGAGAAATTGAAGCATAAACAAGTACAACGCCCTCACCACTATGCCACTACCACCTTTTGGTAAACCCTCCATATATTTGAATTTTGCAAACTAGCTAGCCACACGTGGAAAGATAGCTATCAAAATACGATAATAATAATAATAATAATAATAATAATAATAATAATAAAAAAGACATCACTTTAATAATGTTTAACACCATATATTTATAAGAGTGAGTTTTACAATTTAGGATTTAGGACACTCTTTGTTAATTGTGGTGCGCTCAATACCAGTGATGGAGCATATCATTTTTTCATTCAAAATTTGTAAGACGTTTTTCATGAGTTGATTATTGAGAGGAACCAAATTGAAGAAACCAAAAACTCCCAAGTTCCACACTTTTTCTGATAGAAACGTATGGCATTGACACGAAGAGAGTAAGCTTTGGATAAGCATGCAAACATGCTACACGTGTACCACACTCTCATTATCCAGGTTGCAGCGGGCCGTCGCCGTTTCTGTACTTTGTCGTATCTTCACGTCTTTAACAAGATTTGGTTACTTTGGGGTTTTGATTCTCATCGTCCACGTACGTCAAGTTTGCAATTGTTTTTTATTTTTTTTTTTTTTATTTTTATTTTTTGCTAATCACGTCACGTTTGCTTTTTATCTCTTTGCTTTATCTCGTGGTGTTGTCGGACAAGGAAAGAGAAGATTTAACGTTGTGACAAAACGTACGTCAAGTTTGCAGCTTTAGATATAGAATAGGGCACGTACTTGTAAATATTAACTAAAATGCCACTCAGTATAGTTTTTCGATACTTGTATGGATAATAAATGTTAGCCCTAGGAATGCCACTCAGATGTATAATGCTAGCCAAGGTCGTTTGTCAATTTATAGTACCTCCTAAGGATAAGAATAACAGAAGATGTTTGTATTGTTGGGCATTTCTCGGATCGTGAACCTGGCTCGCTATAGAGGCTAGATTCAACTGATTAACCGATTCATGGAAGGTTTTCGTTCATGAACATCGCCAGGATATTGGGTCTGGTTCAAGATGTCAGATAGTACAGTTACATTTGATAAGATTGGATTTAGAACTTGCGGATTATTAGGTACATTTTTTACCACTTCAACTTGCAGTTAATTGTGGGGACGAGTGTTCTAGATCAGATCGGATTAGTTAGTACTATAAAAGCAAGCCATGGAATCGACCTTCACGGTTCAAGAAAAAAGTACCCCTTTATAAGGTTGTCCCACACTCCGTTAATGTCTCACTCACGAGAGCCAAAAGTTGGAATTTTTTATTCAAATTCAGTACATGATTTAAAGCCTCCTGAAAAGCAAGGACTGAGTGTGTTAAGGAGACAAACTTGTCTGTGTCCTTTATACCGAATATTAAAGAAGAAAAAAAAAAATTCAAAGTTAGGTAGAAAATGAGATTAATACCTCAAAGTAGAAAATGGCAACTATGTTTTCAAAGAAAAAAAAAAAAGACAACTCTTTTAAGAATTATATTAAATTTTCCCCTGAAAAGTAAGAACTAGCTATATTAAATTAGTTAATTAAAATGGTAGCCAATAATTGCTAATTACTTAACTCGTTGTAATTCCAACGTTATTATAAGATCCAGAGAAAGAAAAGGGACGAATCGCCCCGTAAATATGTATGATGATAATGTGATAATATTGAACGCATATATATTTGAGTTTTATATTATTTGTTTGTAATTACGGCTACCAACTTGCAGTCCTAATTATAAAGAGAGAGTACCTATCCTTTGCCCCAAAAAAAGTAGTGCGTTTGATATCTTTTCTTTTATTGACATGAAGATAAATGGGTGCAACGCACGAGAAGGGGTCATGATCATAGACAAAAAAAAAAAAAATAAATAAATAAATAAAAAGGAGAAAAAGATTCCAAATGGATGATATATATATATATATATATATATATATATATTAATATACATTCTCTACCCTTAGTGGATGCAGGTGCCTATTTTAGCTTACACTGATCGGCCTTTAATTTGATTTCGTCTTTGATCTAGTATATATAGCATTATATATCACTCGACATTATATATAGCTCATCATTTTTTTTTTTTTTTTAGTTCCAGGGAGAATGAAAGAGCAATAGGAACCAATTATAATCGAGGGAATTACGCAACAAAATCATGACCTGTGATCTGTAAGGCGGTGAAACGAAAAGAGAGAAACAATAAATATAGAAGATGTCTCTGCAGATGATGTTCACATGGTAACGACATGTCTTGTACTGTTGTACATATCTTAAAATCTACATTTATTTGTTTTTTTTATTTTTTGACAGAAGTAATCTGGACCGTCAAATGGGATCAGCCACAGCAAGAATATGCGAGAATTGAACCACAAAAGATCCTGTGTTCATTAGTTTGCCTTCCCTGTCTTTCCAACAACCACAGATAAAAGCGTATCAGATAAAGATTTGTAAGAGTACCACATGTTATTCACATTACCCTTTTACCACCCTTTTACCATTACGTGTTCACAAAATTACAATTTACCCGCGAAAACGACAACAATACGAAAATTTGTCCAAATAGATGATACCTACCTAGTATTTAATTCCCCTCCCCTTGTTGTTTTCTTCACAAATTATAATCAATAAAATAAAAAACTTCAAGAGCCTTCTTTTCCTCACCACCTTAGTACTGTCCACAGCATTGATAGGTAGAGAGAGAAAGAGAGAGAGAGAGAGAGAGAATGGGAGTGTCTTATTGTGTAGAGGAGAACAAGGCTTGTGTTGGGTGGGTTGAGAAATACTTTCAAGACTGCCTTTGCAATCTGAAAGATGAATACTCATTTGCTTTTGGGCTCATAAGTTTGGTGTGTTGGGGTGTGGCGGAGATCCCACAGATCATAACCAACTTCCGTACAAAGTCAAGCCATGGTGTCTCCCTTGCTTTTCTCCTCACTTGGGTTGCCGGGTTCGTATTTTTTTTCTTTTGGTCACTTTTTCTTTTCTTCTTTTTTTTTTTTTTTTTCCGAATAAATCTAAATACGTTTCTAACAGTATATTATCTTTTTTGTTCACTTTCTTTTCTGGGTTTTATATGTTGATTGCAGAGATGTGTTTAATCTTGTGGGTTGTCTTCTTGAATCAGCAACGGTGAGTATTGCCTTTTTCGTGGTCCAGAAAATGACCAGAGATTTATGGTTGGCTCTGGTCAGACCACCATATGCATTTTTTTGTCAGAAATCTCTTCAATTTCTGTATTATTTATATATCACCATATATACATATATATATATATATATTTATATATACACACATATGTCAAGAAACATTAATATATATGTTTATGTTTTTGGATGCAGTTGCCAACCCAGTACTATACAGCTCTGGTAATTGCACTTTCTGACCTGTAATCTAAATTTCTTTTTTTTTTTTTTTTTTTTTTTTTTTTTTTTTGTCGCGTTGTAGCAAATTGTTAGTTCTTTTTATGGACGTAATTTCAACTTGCATTTATAGATACTATGAATATATATGTTGGAAAGTTGTAATTAAGTCATAGATCCATTAATTAATGTTATCTTCGACAGAGTAATTTAATCGCGGTCCAATGGGGCCTGCCATGATTTTTTTTGTTGGGGCAACTTTCCTATGATAAGTTCTTGACTCTCAAGAATCCAAAATTTTCAACCTCTCATGAATTTCAAATAAGATCTTACTACTCTACTTATTAGTGCAATTAATTATGGTTTTTTTTTCCCCTGTCGTTAATTATTTTGCAGCTTTACACAACAAGTACCGTGGTGTTAGTGCTTCAGAGTATATACTATGACCACATCTATAGATGGTGTAAACGCCGGAAGACTACCACCAAGCAATCAGTATGGCAATTTAGAGCTTTTTATTTTTTTAAGAAAACAGAAAAATAATACATGATGAAATCATTAAAAAAAAAAAAAAAAAAAAAAAGGCTAAGATAAAGTATTCAATACTACAATAATAATTTATAAATTATAAATTACTTTTCATTACGTCTATTTACAATAAACCTTTTTTTTTTTTTTTTTTTTTTTTTTTGAACTTTTTGGCTTTCAATTATTAGTGCTAATGTCGTATTTGTAATTTTGCTACCAAATCTGATCAGACTGAGGAAGATCAAAGAAAACCGTTGAACAATTCCAAGTCAGCTGATGAATCAGGCATTCCAATACCAAGGCCTTCGACCAAAGCCAGTAGTGCTACTCCCCGGAGGGAGTTCTACTATACGTATGTATTAATAATTAATTTCTTTTAATTATTTAAAACCGTGAAATTAACTTTTAATTTAACTCTTTTTAATTTCTTATTGGTTGTTGGCTATATATGGGTGATGAAACTAAAGTTAATTCTAGCCGTTGGTTTGTACAGTTCAGCAAGATCACTGGCTGGTAGTGGAACTCCACCCTTTCGGACGTATCTTAGGGCGGCTAGAAGTGGTCCTTCAGCAATGGCCATTGAAAGTGACTCGTCTTCGGACGATGAGGCAACTGTTCCACTTCGCTCCAACAAATCTACCACCCAGCCTCGCCCAATCCCAAAATCGGTATGACGTGCATATATATATATATATATATATATATATATATATTGTTTGTTTAATCTAGTTAGAGAATTATCATTAATAAACTCAGAAGTTTGATGTAAACCTATTGGTTAAATATCAATTGCTCACCTGTAACAGCGTGTAGCTTTATTTCTTTGCGTTAACCTTAAAAGTAAAGTCAATGACAACCTTTTTGGAAAATTCTATGGTAAGTCACAATTTCTAACCGTTAAATCTTCATTTATAAATTCGGTTAAATTGTCATACTATTTTCATGGACGATTTAGTATGATATTCTACATATAAGATAATTTTTCATATCCTAGTAAAAAATCGTCATCTTTTTTTAACAAAATAAAGGAAAACCCATTAATGTACCGGTCTACGCCACCACTATCAAAATCATCTGTTCATCTTCGTTGGCGCCAAGAAAAAAATGAACTTGGTACATCATCCCTAGATTTCCTAATTTGAGAATGATATCACCACAATTAGTAGCTTTCTAAACTTGGTTTCACATTTTCAGGCAGGTTATTATGGAACATTTCTAGCAGCATCACTAAACCTCCCCCTTAAAAGTAACTCTTTGACACAAGTATACATGGGAGTTGCTGCAAGAAAACTACTCTTTCACGTATGCTCCAGATCTTTCCCCAAACTCTATGTACTGTTTTGAGTAGCACTGGTCCCACTGATTTTTTTTCCCCCCCTCATCAAAAATTGCTTATTTTTTTTTTCTGATTTTGATCTGTATGTATGTATGTATGTATGTATGTATGTATGTATGTATGTGTGTATATATATATATATATATATATATATGGGCATGCAGCAGAGCGGAGGTGAGAACCATACTGTATATGGGCAATGGCTGGGATGGATGATGGCTGCTATTTACATGGGCGGTCGACTCCCGCAGATATGGTTAAACGTAAGCACTCCTAATGGCTTTACTAGTATTTGTCACCTTCTGTAGAACTGTGTATTTATATTTTGTCACATTTCTTTTCTCTTCTTTCCTTTTTCTACCTTTCATTTTCTAACAAACTTCAGTTACTTCTTATGTTTGGCCAGATCAAAAGAGGAAGCGTTGAGGTAATAATTAATTTGATGGCTTTACACTTCTCTCTTGCCTTTTTATACTATATTACCAATATAAGAATACAATATAGCCTAAATATCGGCCATTAAACAATGAGAAAAACAATACGAGCCATTAAAATCTTTTCGGCTTTTATCATGTGGCAGCTGGCAGTTATTTAAAAGAAAACGTATAGTTTTTCTTTTCATCAATCAATAGTTGATATTTGGGATATATATACATACATGAAAATATATATATATATATATATATATATATATATATATAAGAGAACAAAAGAAAATTGGTACTTTCTACCGATATTTCTTTTTTTCTACAATTGGAATAACTTTCATTATGTTACTTTCAGGGCTTGAATCCTCTCATGTTCATCTTTGCACTGATTGCAAATGTCACTTATGTGGGAAGGTTCTAATATTTCTCTCACTTCCAATAATCCCCTTTTATTTGCCTCTCAAATTTTGTTCTACCAGTTAGTAACTCTTAAGCTAAATTTTATTTGTGTTAATGCAGTATTCTTGTAAGAAGCACCGAGTGGGAAAGAATAAAGGCTAATATGCCATGGTTGCTGGATGCTGTCGTTTGTGTGGCACTCGACTTATTTGTATCCTCTTTAACCATGATCCGATCTGTCCCAACTATCATTACAACTTCTTTATTTATTTATTTTTATACAGTGTGGGGTCTTTAATGACTCCTACTTTATATAAAAAAATAATATACAGAGATTTAAATTTTAGTAGACACACGTACACACTCACGCATCCAACCACTTAAATTAACCGCATGCGACAAAAATTTTTTTTTATTCCATTACCATTAAAAATCCTCAAATTAACCAACTATAATTATAGTTAACCTTAACTTGTAAAAATTACAGATAATACTGCAATACATATATTACAGATATTGGCGGAGGAACAGAAGCAGCAGTAGAGGAGAAAACTACGGGGACTACTACGAGGAAGCAAGTAAATCTGCGGAATCTTGATGGTAATATTTCATCGATCATTGATATATAGAGACCAAAATCCTGCGTGACCATGACCTTTACGGTTCAAATTGATTGTTCAATTTGAAGAAATCATTTGCTGCTTTTGGTAGTCTTTGATTGATTAGACTAATATATAATGTCTTTTCTTATTTTAATTTTTTCCCATCTAATTGAGGTTGTCAAGTTGAGAATATGAGATATTTGCGAAAAAAGCAGCTTTCGATCCTAACGTTGTTGGTTTTGCTTTTAGGCAGTGTGTGGCTATGTTCGTTTTACCATGGAGAGTCGATTTCAAGGATTTGATGGAGTTACTAGTTGTCGGAAAGTGAAGCCAGTTTTGTCTGAACACAGGGATTGATAGCCAAGTGATTAGATTGATGTCGTTTCCCCAAATCCCACTGTGATGGTTTCATTTGATCCCTTTTACTACTGCTGAAAATAAAAAGGAAAAAAAAAAAAAAAAAAAAGTCTTAGGAGGATGATAAATGCTTAGATCATGTTCAATGCAAACGCTAATATAAGTTGCATATTTGATACTAAAATGTGTGATAATGGTATATTTAATATGTTATTTTTATTTGGATTTACTTTTATAATGGCATATTTAAAAGGGGACACTTTTGTGATTCAATTAATTGGTCTATTTACTAATATTTCTAAATATTGTCCTATTAATTTTTATTATCCTCTTGACATATTGACCTCATTGTTCCAAATTCTAATATACATATACCAATAAATATTTAGAATAGACTAATAATGAAAGCACTTTAAAATTGCAAGCGTAGTGAATTAGCGATGAATAAATTTAAAAATGGCCCACAATTACAACTAGTTATAGAACCGCAGCATCATATATGATGAATGATGATAATTCAAAATACGACAGCATTTTTAAGAAACGACTAGAAACCTGAAAACGACGTCAATCTCCTATACAATTGACAATAACTTGGGAGCTTAGCAGAACTTTTCAGTTTTCACCCAATTTGTTTTCCAAATCCACCAATTTTAACAGAATAATTCTATGTGCATATAGAGTCATAATTGCTCCACTTGGCCATCCATGAACCAAAACTCCAATTCAAACATGCAACTAATTTGGAAAGCTTGATTAGCAAAAAAAAAAAAAAAAAAAAAAACTCCAATTCAAACATAAAACTAATTTGGAAAGCTTGATTAGCAAAAAAAAAAAAAAAAAAAAAAAAAAAAAAAAAAAAAAAAAAAAAAAAAAAAAAAAAAAAAAAAAAAAAAAAAAAAAAAAAAAAAAAAAAAAAAAAAGGAAGAAGAAGAAAAGAATAATGGTTAGATCAGTTAATTTAGAGTGGGTTTACTAGCCGAAAGCCTACGATCAAGTTGATCTGAAGAGCACTTATTAGTCACGCCCTTTTATCTACTATGTCTATATGATCAAGAATTCCTTTTCCTTTTCTTTTTTAGAAATGGAATGATTACATATTATGAAGAGTATTCATTTTCACTGTTTTTAGTTAATTGTCTTGAACAAAACCGTAGGCGCTTTTAACGTTAAATTGACACTCGATCCCATTCTCATCTACTTAATTATATATATATAAGGGAAAGGGAGATAAATACTCCTCAAAATGTATGAGTCTTAAATGTTTACCTTTTATACTTGATTAATACCCTTTAATCAAATAAGTATATTAGAGCATCTATAAGGGAGCTCTCTAAATTTCAGCTAAATTCTGTTAGTACCGATTATGTGCTTTTACTGTGTTTTCTTATAAAATGATTAAGGATTTCCAAAGCAAAACACAAAAGCAAAGTAAATATCACACAATGATTAAACGTGGTTTAGTCAAACCGACTTACATTCACGGGGCCACGCCCAGGCATCAAACAATCCACTAATAGGTAAAAAGTTACAGATACCAATCGGACTTAACCAACTCAAGACTCCCTCTTGACTATCGACGCCGCTGTGTCTAACATCCTAAGTGGCTAGCTTGGCGAACACCACTCGTCTTCAAAATGCCTTCTCCCGAAAGCTCACAAAATCATCTCTCAAAGATCAAAATCGATGAATGCTCTCTCTTCAACTTGTGCACACCGTGCTTTTTCAGAGTTTCAGTGCATACTCTGATACCTCGTTTATCAAGCTTTTATAAACTGATATGGTTCAAAATCTGAATCTGTCTCAGAATCTGTAGTTACAGATAAGACAGTTATTAGCTCAAAATTCAAAGCACGTAATCTGCTTCGCATATTCCAGTTGCAATTCCTTTTTTTCGGGATTCACAGCACTCCAATCTCTTTAAAGATGATATCTTGATTTTCACAATAAATCCATCAAGAAATACGGTTTTGAATAAACCTCTTATCAAACTAAAACAAAATCTATAATCAGATATTTGTTACAATTTCAAATCCTGATAAAAATCAAGATAGCAACACAAGCTTGATCTTCTCCACGAAATCGTCAGAGCCTTATCTACCCAAACGACAATTTCAAATCCTTTTAAAAATCAAAATAGCAACACAAGCTTGATCTTCTCCACGAAATCCTCAGAGCCTTATCCACCAAAACGACTCAATACAAGCTGTATACATTTCTTTGACACTTTCAAAAATAACCAATTCAAACATGAAGCCCAAAAATATAAATAACTTTTTTTCTAACTTTTACCGTATGTCAAAACAAAGAATATAATAATAATAAGAACAAATAGCTAGTCAATTCTTACTAGCTATATTTAGTTAGTGGAAAATGTTTTAGCTAAAATAATTAACTATTTAACTAATGGTTGGAGTAGAGAAAAGTTAAAAAAAAAAAAAAAGTACCATAAGAAGAAAGTCCAAAATGACCCATATGACTCAACAAATTCTAGTTAAAATAACTAAAAAGTTATTTTAGTTAGTAACTTTATAGTGAGTCACTTTAATCATACTTTTTATTTTAACTAAACATACATTATTTTAATTTTTTTTTTTTTTGAGTTTAAAATATAAATAACATTTTTTCTAACTTTTACCGTATGTCAAAACAAAGAATATAATAATAATAAGAACAAATAGCTAGTCAATTCTTACTAGCTATATTTAGTTAGTGGAAAATGCTTTAGCTAAAATAATTAACCATTTAACTAATGGTTGGAGTAGAGAAAAGTTAAAAAAAAAAAAAAAAGTTAAAATCATTAACTATTTTAGGTAAAAGTATGAAATGGTTCATAGTTGAAGTTGATCTTAGGAGGCGTTTGGTATGGGGTAATCTTTGAGTGGAATAAGAATCTTCTCACATTACTATATTTAGTATAAGAGTTGTGATTTCAGATTCTCAAGAATATCAATCCCATAGAATTCATTTTATCTTAAAATAGGATAATTTGAATAACACCGATTCATTTTTCCGGGAATGTGATTATCATACAAAACTCACGACTTAAACAAAAAAAAAAAAAAAAAAAGGATAAATTTAATCAAAATTCATTCACTGTTCAAAGCCCCGCCAAGCTCAAGACACTGTCGCATATCCACCACCATCGCAACCCCACCTCGCCGGCCTCCAGCCGTCGTCGAATCATATTTATGGGAATCTCACCATAATACCCAAACTCACAGCCTACCCACACAACCATCACCATAGATCTTGATTTGTCCAACACCACCACCAAACTTGCAGACCCGTCTCCAATACTCATTTGTTGGCCGCCAGCCATCGCCTCCCCACCCCATGGCTCCGGTCTTTGAGAAAAACCATGTCGTAGGCCCCCTTCTGTCTCAGCCCCCTTACCCCCTTCAATCGCATCCTCTCCGTGCCAGCCCAAATATGATTTTTCCAGCCAATTGGTCGTTAGGGAATTGGCCAATGAGGCGGTTCCGGCCAAGGCGAAGAACGCGCAACGCCTGTAGCCGGATAGAGACCAACCGAAGAGGTCGAGCTTGACAACAAGGCCTCAATCATCACAGGGCACCCTAGTGAAGTTGCAAATAGGCTTGTTGATCACGTCCTGCTCGGATATGGCGTTGCCGGAGAAGGATTTCTTCATGAGGGCGAAGTACTCAGTGTGGTTGGGTTCAAGTAGCAAATATTGATCAGAAGGATAAATGAAGTTAGAATATTGGTGCCATCGTGGTAAGATATAACTGAGAGAGGGCCCCTTTTCCCTTTTTTTTTTATTTGTTGCTAATTGTAATTCATTTTTAAAAAATATATGTTTTTTAAATACATAACATTCTCGTACACAATTAAATATAATAATATATTATTTTTAAAAATTTAAGAGAAGATTCGTATATAATTTATTACTTAAAAATCATATTACTATTTATTATATTTTTAAAAATATAATTTTTACTAATTACTCCGTACTAAACGCGCCGTTAGTAAAAAAGGTAAAGGGTAAATAATAAGGCCTCGTTCATTTCGCTTATTCGAGTTTAGAATTCGAGTTTTATTACAGTAAAAAGCTCTCATAAACAATCACATTTAACTTTTTTACTACAGTAAAAAACTCTCACATAAAATTAAATCTTAACTCGAATTAAAAACTCGAATCAGCGAAGTGAACGGGACCTAAATTTCTCTAACCTCAAATATCACCAAGCTTCCGCTTGGGGTTGTCCATCCAAACTGCCTGATCCGGCGCCACCCGACCCATGCTGGCCTAAAGGAGGAAACATGGACGGCCCACATAAAAGAGCGGGCTGTGCCGGAAGAAAAGAGGACTAGAGGAGGCCCAAAATTGGCATCTCTTCCGCTTTTATCTTCTTTACTATAATTAATGAACTCTAATATCTGAATTTAGTAAAATTTCATGCATTGTTGAATCATTTCCTCAATCTGGATAAATCTAAAGCAACAAGAACAATCTCATGTTCTCATTATAACTATAACAAACAAATGCTTCAAATTTAATAGTATACAAATAATTAACATTTATAAGCCGACAAAATCTTAAGGAAGTATGAGAGGAATCATACTGACATTATTATTTCTTCAGTAATTATTATAAATAGAGTGAATTAGAGAGATCAACACAGGTCCAATATATAAAGAAAAATCATAAGATGCTAATCATATTAGTTAGCATATAATATTATTTATTTAATCATGATGAACATCTTTTATATGTATATGTAATTTATCCATGACGCGCACTCATTTTAGTAAATAAAATCATTGATAATAAATAACATATGATCACAAAGAAACCCTTGCGTAATTGAATTGGAATGGATGAGGTAACCAAGAGTAACGGGTCAAGATACTTTCTGAGGCCCAATCTACACCCACGTTCAAGCATCCTTTTGCATCAAAATTCTTGTCCTAAATTATGTCCACTAACGAATAAAACATGTTACCTCATTTGTAATTTTATTATACTTAACAGAGGACCACAATTTACGGCCCCGTTCATTTCGCTGATTCGAGTTTAAAATTAAATTTTGCTACAGTAAAAAGCTCTCACAAATAATCACATCTAACTTTTTTATTACAGTAAAAAGCTCTCACATAAAATCAAATATTAAACTCAAATTAAAAATTCGAATCAACGAACTAAACGGCCGCATATTCTTTTCCCCGTTCACATAAAAAAGCAAAAAAACAAAGTCCCCCCCGGCAGTGCCAGTACGACTCTCTCGTCTTCCTCACTTTTAATCTGTTGCAAATTTTTTAAAACTTTTTTTTTTTTTTTTTTTTGTCTAGTTTTGAAATAAACCAACAAATCTTACCCCACGTTTAGATTTGTTGCTTCTTATGTAAGAAAGCTTTATGATAAGTTGACCAAAACGAATCTACATGTCAAGGTTTAATTAATGAATACATTTTTTTTTTTTTTCTCAAATCAAATCAAAGCATATATTTAAACCCAACAAAGTTGACCTTATAGGTCTCCCATGGCTGATTAATATTTTGCAAGTACTCATCAATCACCAAACACGCCAGAGAAATCGCAGTAAGAGTGACTGGATTGTCGGCGTAGTTAATTCCATTTCCATGAGAGAGGGCCATTGATTTCTCCGAGAAGTAAAATAGATCTGCATTTAATTTAGTTGTTTCTTCAGAGGTTTAATTACGTTTCCAAGGCATTAGAAGCCTAGTGCGGGGAAATCAAATCTAGGGTTGTTTAAATTCAAGTTTATTTATAAAATTTGAGTTTGAACTTGAGCTTTAACTTGAGTTTGAAATTAAAATCTGAGTTCAACTTTTCTCTTAAACTCAAGTTTCTAAACTCAAACTCAAGTTAATAAATAATATTTTTTTTATTCTTAAAAACGTTATAATTTTTTCGTTTTAATTCTGATTGAGATGATATTTTATATGCATTCACAACGAATAGACGAATAAAATCCTACCCATATATCATATTAAAATTTTTCATCATCGTTGAATTTTTATTAAAATACTATCTAAATACAAACTCAAGTTTTGACCCACTCAAACATAAACGCAAAACAATTTTCATCACAAATCATAACTCAAATGTAGACAACTAAACACAAACTTAAGTTACAACTTCAACTCAAGTTATAACTCAAATTCAACTCAAGATCTACATTCAAATCATCATAACTCAAAAATACAACTGAACAAACCTCTAGTGTTTAATAGATTAGGAGATTGGAAGCAATGTTGGGCAATTGGGCTCCTTTTTAACAGTTTATATATAGACATAAAGGTTTGTGAAGTCGCAATAAATTATAGGGCGCGTTTAGAGCTTGTTTTAAAATGATTTTATTTTTTATATGAAAATGAAAATGAAAACACTTTAATTCTCAGACATAAATCATTTTTAAAAATGTGTTTGGTAGTTTTATCAAGAGATTATTTTAAGTGTAAAAAAACTCATTAATGTCTCTCTTTCTCTTTCTCTCTCTGCTCCAGAGAAGAGAAAATGAAAACAAAAAATGAAAATTGATTAAAAGTCATTTTTCATTTTTCTCTCATTTTACACTAAATTAAAAACTCGTTTTCATTTCTATTTTTTATCTTTATTGCGCCAAACGTTGTTTTGAGAACGTTTTCATTTTTTTCTTGAAAAACGTGAAAAATAAAAATAAGATCAATTCCAAACATGGCCACAGAGTCCAATTTTTTGTATTTAAATTAGTGTCTAACTAATTAAATTATATCATCATTATCCTATTATAAGCACAAAAGAGTAAGTTAAAAAGCAATCTAAATTTTTTACATGACAACATATTAGTTAGACACCAAATAAGACACTAAAATTTGACAACAGATTTGAGATCTATAATCCCAGAAGTCTAATGGCATTCCCAAGTGAACTTCCTAAATTGTAGCTAAATTTTAGTTAAAATAGCTAGCTACTTTTAGGTGAATTACTCTAATCATATCCTATATTTTAGTATTTACCGAACTTAAAATATAAATAACTTTATTGAATTTAAAAATAAAAAGAAAACCTTGAATTCATTATTGTTTGAAAGAATAAAATAATATAAAAAATAAAATGGCTGATCTCTTCTTATTAGTTAGGCTAGTGTGAAATGTAAATTCTAAAATAATTAACTATTTGGCTAATGGTTAGAGACTTGGAGTGGAAAAAAGGCTATAAAAAAAAAGATTATTAGTCATTTTAACTAAAAACATCAAATCACTAATATAATTAGATATGCTCTAATATCCTAGTGATTATGATTTGTCACAGCATTTGTTTAAGATAATTTGATCTAATGACGTGGGAATACAAGTTCGGGTTATCGGGTTCGATCCCACTTGTAATCTTTATTTATATTTTGTAGTCAACTTTAAATAATGTGATAAATGTTAATTAGTGGGACAATAGAAACATACTTTTGAGATAACAAATTTCTATTTAGTAGTGCTAAAGAGAAAGCTTGTGTTTATTTTATAATTTTTTATACAATGCTTTTCCCCAAAAAAATTAAAAACTAAAAATTTAAATTTATGTCTAAATCTATTAACCAAATGGTCATAAAACCACCAACTTCACAGCTAAATATGAAAAACTAGAGAGGAGGAAAAAAGTAAGAAAACGTATCTGTAGTTCTTAATTAATCAAGAATTTATCAAATAAGACAAGAAAGTTCTAAACAAAGGATGTTGACTACAAGCTCTAGTATCTATCCTATTTCTTCTTTCTTACCACACAAAATAATAGTAACCTTTGGCATTTTCTATATATATGAAGAACTACGTCTCCCCTAAATCATGGAAGAGGTGCCACCGACAAACTTCTGTTATCAACTAATTTCATTAATCTTTTAATCTTGTCACGAACAGAAAATTCTATTATTTAAATTTCTCTTGAAAGATCAAAATGAAATTGTCAATCCAATAATTGATCTCAAATTAATAGAAGCCAAAGAAGAAATTAAAGATAGAGAAAACGCGTTGGGGTTTTATTGGTGCTCATGACGTACGTTTGTAATGTTATTATATATATATATATATATATATATATATATATTTGATGCGACCACGATCATTTGAGCTCTACATTTTTGGCAAGCAACTGAGAGCTTCGAAACAAAACTTCTTTATAAAGATTACAACCGCTAAAACCTGAACTAAGTATTAGGCAAAAGTTAATTGTATTAGTAGTTTTGGCTTTATTTGTATTTATTTCATGAGACATCTTTTGATTTTAGTTTTTATTAATTTACTGAATTATGTGCTTGTAATGTTTATTTGTATGGAGTCTCATTCATTGTACTCCTCATTAGTACTAAACATTATCCTTTTTTTTTTTTTTTTTCTAGTTCGTTGATGCAGGCATATCGTAGAACCACATTACATCTCTTTGGTTTTAGGATTTGAACTCATAATTTTAATTCTGTTCTGTCACAAAAAATTTGAGAAAAAAAAGTTCTCGCTAATAGGTTCTCTCACAATATTTGAATTTAGAATCAAAATCACTGATATGAACGTGTGAACAAAATGGACTTTTGTCTGCTACAAAAAAACGTTGTGACAGGAAACGCTCAATTTTTTATACTCTTGCAACAGTTAAGCGATCTTCTTCGTCCAACCCAAGAATAGCTATAATGTCCTGAAGTTCTTTGTAATATTGTAAAGTTTGTTTAACTCTTCGCGCAATCTCAAAATGTTCACCAATAATTCGAGGTTGGAGTATAATTGACGTTGAATCTAAAGGATCTACTGTTGGATTGATGCTTTTGGTAGCCAATTTACTTGATAGTACGGTAGTAGCATCTAAATGTGCAAATGTCATGGCCGGAGCTGGATCAGTCAAATCGTCCGTAGGTACATAAACTGGTTGAATAGAAGTTATGGACCCCTCTTTGATAGAAGTAATTCTTTCTTGTAAAGAACTCATTTCAGTACTAAGATTGGGTTGATAACCCACAGTACAATACGTCGTCTGGGGCTTTACTAGGACTAACTAGTAAAAAACCTAGAGCCAGAAGCAATCTTAGAAACCAATTACGTCCTATTAAAAAAAATCTCAATATCGTATTTGTTTAGAAAAAAAAAATAAAAATTGTGCTTTCATTATGGTCTTACATAACAATAATTGCTTAAATACGTTAGTATAGCTGGAAAAGTAAAAGGGTCAACATGTCAAGTTCTACTACAATTATTTGAAATGCGGTTAGATAACATCCTTTTTCAATTAGATATGTCTATAAAGTTTTATTCAAATAATGATATGGAGGTAAAACTTGTACATAATAAAATATATATTAAATTAATAAAGGTAAGGTGTGAATAATTTGTATAGAGTTTTGTATAATCTTTTCTCTTTTTCAATTTATACTATGTAATATATTTTTGCTACTATAAAATGTCATCTCTTATAATGATAAAATATTTTTTATTGATGCAATAGATAGAAAAATATTGAGAGAATAAACAGTCTTAAATTTTTTATATTATTGTCATGTCAATGGGTGTTTTCATTTTTCATTGGAATTCGATGAACAAATAAAAAAGAAAAAAGGTTCAGCTTGCGTTTCTCACTTCTATATAATATTGATAAGTACATTGATTGATATTAATTAAATAAATATGATATTTTTATACTTCTTTTTTAATTTATTCATATGTCTATACTTTTTTATATATGTCAATTATATATGTAGTGCCAATCTAACATAAATTCTTAGTTTTTATTTTTTATTTTTTAAATAAATTAAAAATGTTAACTAAATGAAAATTGTAATAATAATTTCAATTTATAATCTTTTTTCTATTTCATCATTGTATTCTTTTCTAAACATTCATATTGACAATAGTGTATCAAATAAATATAATCCAATCATGAATAAATGAATCTATTTATCTCCACCTTATAAATTTGATTTTATTTCATTTAATAAAGGGTTCATCTGATTTGGTGTGATAGAAGAAGTCTTCTTTTATTAACATAATTAAAATAGAATATTATATTAAAATATAATAAGATATTAAAATAGAATAATGGATAACATAAGAGACAAGAGTTGGTCTATAAATATTTTTTATTTTCATCTACATTTTTATCTAAAATATTTTTTTGGATTTTCATCGGATATGTTCTTTTTCTTATATTCATAATTGATTATGAATTTTTAGATTTTTGTTTTGCCTTTTTAAAATTTAAATGTTTTGATTTAGTCGTACTATTCAGCCTCTTTATTTATTGGGATTCCGATTGTATCTATACATTCTAATTATTTTATTTTAGTTTGGGTTGCTAACTCAACGGTAGAGTACTCGCCTTTTAAGTGCGGCTAGCATATTTTACACATTTTAATGAAGTAACAGATTCGTCTATGCCATCGGTAGAGTTTGTAAGACCGCGACTGATCCTAAAAAGAATGCATAGAAAATGCAGCATGTTGTATCAATAGAGAATTCTAAAAATATATCATTCTTATCATGTAGGTTCAAAACCTTGTATAAATTGTTTGAATTCTTGGCGCAGAACAAATTCTATTTAAAAAGTAAAGAAATAAAAGTTAAATTTAAAGTTTTGTCGAGTAAATAAATGGATAGAGCCTTACTATACTATAGGTTCCAATTATAGGGAAATAAAAAGTAACGAGCACCTGTTCTTAATTTTTGAATAATTACAAGATCTAATATATTAGTGCTTGATGTAGGAAAGGCTTTTCCCATGAGTATATTATCAATCAATGTTTTATGAATCCTAACTATTAACTATCTTAATTTTCATTATGTGGTAGAGATAAATGTGTGGAAGAAGGCAGTATATTGATAAAGAGATTTTTTTAAAAAAATCAAAAGAGCTCTTTAAATATTTTTTATTCAAGAATGAAGCTAAACCAATTAGGTGTAAAAGGAGAGGATAGAGAGTCCATTGATGAGTGTTACCTTTTTTGAGGTATTAATCTTTTTTCTTACTATTATACCTTGTTTTAACTGTATCGTACTATGTGTATCATTTGATAATCCAATAAAGCCCATCCTATTTTCAGTTCAAATCTAATCTTAATGGCGGAATTTTAAGGATATTTAGAACTAGATAGATCTTGGAAATACCCACTTATTTTTTGGGAGTAAATTTATGTTTTTGCTCTTAGTTTAAATCAATCGAATTTGTTGGAAAAGGTAGGTTATGACAATAAACCTAGTTTACTAATTGTAAATGCTTAATTTCTCAAATGTATCAACATAATCATTTTATTATTTCTACTAACGATTCGAACCAAAATTAACTTTTTGGGTACAATAAGAATTTGTATTCTCAAATGATATCAGAGGGATTTGCAGTCATTGTGGAAATTCCATTTTCCCTACGATTTGTATCTTCCTTAAAGGAGACAAAAATCGTAAAATCTTATAATTTACGACAATTCATTCAATATTTCCTTTTTTAGAGGACAAATTCTCACAGTTAAATTATGTATCAGATGTATTAATACCCTACCCGATTCATCTAGAAATCTTAGTTCAAACCCTTCGCTACAGGGTAAAAGATGTCTCCTTTTTGCATTTATTACGGTTTTTTCTTCGCGACTATTATAATTGGAATCCTCTTATTATTCTAAATAAATATATTTTTATTTTTTTGAAAAGTAATCCATAACCAATCTTCTCATTTACGATTAACATCTTCTTAGGGGGCTAAATTTATTAATTGATACTAATCCTGGATTCTTACCTCTAAAAAATGAATCAATATGTTCTGCTTGAGCTCCATCATGTACAATATGATACAGTTTATATCATAACCCTAAAAAAAAAAATGAGAGTTATAGTGAACAAACAATGTCGAGCCAAAAGCACTTTCATTCCTATATAATTTCTATATAATATAATTTGATGGATGTAAGAATCCACAACGAATCGTGTCCTTCAAGTCACACATTGCTTTCTACCACATCATTTTAAATGAAGTTTTACCATAACAATCCTTTAGTTCCATTATGGAATTATGAATAGCCATTGGTTCAATCGATCTCTAGTAATCTGTACTTTATCTTTTTCTACTATATGAAATAGAGTTTTTAGAGTAAACAAAAATTCAATTTAACCCGAGAGACATATATGCATATATTTATAAATATTTATAAGTATTAAACTTGATTTCTAAATATTTAAATCTATAATATTAGATATTAATATTTAGAAATAAAAATAGCACGAGTAAAATTCAAATAAATAAATTCTTGTTGAATCTGCATCTTCAAGTAACTTACTAGTGATAGGATAAATTCACTAATTTCACACTTCTTCGAGTACTAAGAACTCCTAAGAAGTCATCAATTTAATTGATTGAAATTTTTATGACCTCCATGTCATTATTTGAATAAAATTTTATAGACATAGATATATAAATTAAAGGATGTTATCCAACCGCATTTCAAGTAATTGTTGTAAATCTTGAAATATATTCAAGTTTAATTTCAATCAATTAAATTAAAGGATTTTTTTTTTCTACTCGGTCACTTGAGGTTTTTTTTTTTACCTCTATATGAGTTTTAGGATTTCAACCCATATTTTTAATTATGCTCTGTCAAAAAAATTTGAGAAAAAAAGTTCCCACCAATAGATTCTTTCACAAAATTTGAATTTAGAATTAAAATCTCTGACATAAATACGTCAACTAAACGGGCTATTTGTCTTCTCTTTTTACTTTTATTTTTATTTAATTATTGTTACTATACTTTAACTTTTTTTTCACTACATTGCTAACTGCTCCCAAGAATTGACATTGTAATTAAGAGTGGAAAAGGAAAGAATGTGATCACAACCCTACTCCATGGCACTATGTTTACATTTTGTTTTTACTTTGAATAAGAGAAAGAACCATGAGGAATCACTTATGTTGACGAGAGAATAAATTAATTATGATATTCCACAACAATAACAAGCAATTATTTACTTTTGCCCGAAAGAAAAAAAAAAAAAAAAAAAAAAAAAAGATAACGTCTGTGAGTCATATCAGGAAGCAAAAAATATTGAGTTTCTTTTTTTTTTTTTTTTAGAGAAATAATATTGAGTTTCATTCCAAATAAAAAAGAATAATAATAAACGGACAAGTCCAGCTAGGCCCAGAAATTCTTAAATAGCACTGCTTAATTTAGACTCTTTTTTTTTTTTTTTTTTGGCTAGGAAACGATATGTAAGGAAATTAATCATTGTGTTTACAAAGAGTATCTATATATGAAAAGAAGCAATTAAGGTAACCCTAGTTGCAGATCAGAAAGCCCTTTAATTACGCTTAATCAAAAGAAAAGCAATATGTGTTTGGTCAAACCTCTCAAAGCAATGTTTTACTTTGGCCAGACAATTATTAGATACGCATACAAGAACTCAACAACAAATCAAACATTTAAATTTAAAAAGAAAAAAAAGAAAACAAAAGCAAAGAAGTTACTGTGGCCCTTCCCTGTTCTCCTTAAAGCTTGGAATCTATTTGCGTTGATTAGGTTTACAATAATTGTTCAGTTAATTCAATAAAAATATTACGTCATAATTAACCTAAAAGTAAAATTCATGAGAGAAATGAAAAATCCGGAATCCAATGGTAGTTTTTCTAGTTGCATGTCACTGCACTTTTTTCTTATGATCATCAAAATGAATAAAACCTTTGTTAATAACATTTAATTTTAAGACCATAAATATAATTTTCATGTGAATTTATTTTAAAGGACAAATATTAAGCTCAGTCCATTAGAAGTTATAATAACTACTTAGGATACTAAAACTACCTTATGTCTAATTATATTCAGATAGTTGCTAAAAAAAAAATTCAGGCCGACCAATCAGACATCACCAGACAAACTCTAATGAAGATCTTCTTAAAAATAAAAATAAAATAAAATAAAGACAAAAAAAAAAAAGCAAAAAAACAGAGAGAGAGAGATCAGATTAAACACAGATGGGAAGGAACAAAAAAAGGGTAGAAGAAGAGAAATGAGAAGCCAATATTATTGTTATTATAAGGTTTGTTAATTAATGGCTGTATAATGTACAAAACGACCTCATGACTTTTTTTTTTTTTTTTTTTTTTCTCCTTTTCAAGTCATCTCATCTCATCGAGGACGCTAATTTATGAGCTTTTTTTGTTTTTTTTGTAAGCATCGAATTTGTATACACATACGCCATCCCCCACCCAAAAAAAAAAAAAAAAAAGCCTCAAAACTTCTCATCAAAATTAAAAAAAAAAAAAAAATTTGGAAATTTACCGACAAATTAATTAATTACTCTCCTTTTTTAAGACTCAAGCACGAACAACGTCTGTAACAAATCGTAGGGTGCCCAGAGCGCGTCCAACGGACAGGGCCGGTTAGCGTCGAGCCTGGCCCACGGTTTCCCCTTTCCACTCCAGTGAAGCAGGCTTACTGGGCCTGGATGCAGATCCCGACAAAGCCCACGGAAATTATCCCCTCCGAGGCCGTGCTGGTTCCAACGGTGGTCCACCGGGGCAATATTCCCTGCGAATACCAATAAAAACGGAGGCAACGACCCGAGCTCGTAGATCCGGATCCTCTTCTGGAGCTCCATCCAATCCACGATCTTCTCGGTGTACGCGCCCACGCGCCAACGCGCCAGGTCCATGACCATCACCCCGGTGTTGAAGTAGCACGCGCGGCGGCCCGCGAAGGTGAGAGACAGCGAGGGGTTGGACCAGAAGGTGGGCGTGAAGTAGGACGTGAAGTTTGCGTTGCAGTACTCTGGCGCGGCCAAAACGGCGCCGTTTGGGAGGGGCGTCGCCGCAAGCTTGGCAATGTCGTCGACAAGTACGAGGTCGGAGTCGAGATAAACGACGCGTCGTACGCAGGCGGGGAGGGTGTCCGCGAGGTAGTTGCGCGCGTAGTTGAGGGGGCAGTCGAGGGCGGCGCGTATTGATGTGGAGATTAGGCCGGCCACAGCGGCAGCGTCGAAGGGGTAGATTTGGAATTTCAAGTAAGGGAACGAACCGGAGAGGGTTGACCGGAGGGAGTCACGATCGGCGGCCGAGGAGGCGACGAAGTGGAAGCGGATGTTCTCCGGGCAGGAGGAGTGCTGGAGGACGGAGAGGATCGCCGCCATTGAGCCGCGGAGGTAGGGGGCGTCGAGGGTCATCGCCACGTGGACGACGGAGACATCATCGTCGTTGTTGTCGGCGTCGCTGTCGTTTGAGCACGTGGAGTTTGAGATGTCGTCGTCTGCTGGGAGGGTGGGGCAGTTTGGGGAGTTGTAGAACTTGGGGGCTTCTTTGAAGCGCTGTCGTTTTTTATCGCCGGCGGCATTGGCGGCGGAGAAGAGGAGGAAGAGAAGGAGGAGGAAAGAGAAAGTGCGGTGGTTTGACGGTGGTGAAGGTTTATAAGGCATGTTATGTTATATTGATGTGTTTTTTGTTGTGGGAATGTGAATGAGATGGAAGGAGAGATTTTGAAGAAGAGGGAAGAGAGACAAAGTTGGTGGGTGGCTTTATTGGCTTATTTTGAGAGAGAGAGAGAGAGAGAGAGAGAGAGAGAGAGAGAGTTAATAGGGAGAGAGAGGACACTTCTTCTATTGTATCTGCGTGGCTTTGAACCCACGTTGGTTCAAAAAGGCAGCTACTTCAAAGCCTAAGGTCAATGGTCTCCATCTATGTCCTTGGATAATAATATTAAGACCATTTATTTGACTGATTAATTAATTGTCAAATGTGATTTTTAGAAAGTTGTTTTGTGGAGATTTAAACTGAGGAGAGTTCTTACCTTAAGATTTAAGCTTGTGAGAATCTGGTGTGTAAACTTGACAGTATCTTGCAAAATCTTAGAAGTTTAGAATCATTTATGATAGATTTTTTAGCTTGTTTAGTTTAGAGGAAACGCGAAAGGAGATGAGTTAGAAGATTAGTGAAAGATTTTGGCACCCATAAGTCTTAACAATATGGTAGGAAAGAATGGATTGAGTGGAGTGATTTCAAAACCTTGAAGAGGAACAATTTTAAGGGCTTCCAATTTGGAGGAATTATAATATGGATTTTATCCATTTAGTTAACTAAGTACTAACAAAACAATTATATTCATATGGATCAATTAGGTAAATAATTATAATAATATGAACCAATTTATTTTTCATATAATTATTACCCATATTACTAACAAAATAACTATATGAATTTAAATAAAGAATAAGATAGTAATCACACAAACAAGTTTTTTTTTTTTTCTTCTCTTGTATCTTTACACAAAACATAAGATAAGACTTTTTTATGTTTTTCTTCTTATTCTATTTATACCAAATAAAAAAATAATAATAATAATAAAAAACCAGTTTCTCCGTCCACATTTCCCTCACCTAGACTATCTAGTATCTACCTCTCCGTAATTTGGGACATGCTCCATCACGTCTCTATTAAGCGTTCTTGAATTGTTTGGAGTGAAAGAAAAACAAAAATGGTGATACCATGGAAAAATGTAGTGACAAATGGTTTTTTTTTTTTTTTTTTTATTTAATGATGTACACTTGAGGTTGACAGCTTTAATTATTATTATTTTTATATAGGATTTAAACTTTCAGCAAATCAAGCATGAGATTGATGACTGTTATAAACTAAATAAGGAACAATGCCACGCTCTCAAAGCCTAGGTGATCCATCGACTTCAAGGAAAGCTCTGGTGCAGCTTATTATGTGCTTGAATCCAAAGATATACACAAATTCCCCCCAATGAGTAATTCTTCCAACAAAAGTGATATAAATGGAACACAAAAAACAATCCTAAGTTGGAAAGAAGCAGTCCTAATTATAACTAGTTTATGCCTAAGAAATAACCTTAGAGTAATTGTACATCTAAATTATTTTGTTTATGCTCTTGAAAAAAGGGAATTAAAGAAACAAATAAATCAATCTCAATCACACAAGTTACTATTTGGCAACATCTTATTGGCATCAAACATGTATTATATACTTCACTATAGTGTGTGGTCACCAACTTGAACGAGAGCCACTCTAATTCTTGGGATCCTACCAATATTTCTTGATCTGTAAGTAAATATGTTCATAATTAGTCAATTTTTAATTTCAAGAAACCTATGACTGACTGGAACATGTAGCACCATGCTGGCCAACATCATGCTCAATCTTCAAAATAGTGGCCCATCTTACCAAGGTTGTTTGCATAAACTATTTATTTTTTCTTTCACTTGTTATGTTTGGGGTTAGAATTTTGGAGTTGGGAATTGTTTCGGGCACCCCAAAGGAGTCTTTTCTTCCCTTTTGAAGCAATAACAGAAAATATATTATTTGGATCTTAATATATATATATATATATAGCTAGATTTTATCTACGGGTTTTTAATGAGATAATGATCTCTGTAATATAACATGTAAAAGAAAAACGTAATATGATACTCATTGAATATAAACTTAATATTAGAATCCGTTTAGTTCATAAATTCAAATCATGTGATTTGAACTATTTTCAATTTACATGTATTTTTTATGAGAGAAAATACTGTAGCGATCATGAATCATGATTCGAATCAGGAATTCAAATCTAGGAACCAAACGAACTCTTAAAGTGATGTAAAGTCAAGAAATTTAGACATCAAAAGTCTATATTATACATCTTCAATATTAAGTTTATGTTTAATAACTATCATGTTATATTTTTTTTCATTTTTACATATTGCATATGTTAGAAAGACAGTCCTACCTGAGAGACCGTAAATAAGTTCTATACACATATATAGGTGAGAGAGAGAGAGAGAGAGAGAGAGAGAGAGAGAGAGAGAAGAGAGAGAATAATTTGCTACTTAGATTAATCCAAAAATAAGAAATGGGAAATTAATTAGTCATTGAACAAATTATTACCCATATCTTCCTCCCCCTCCCTGAATAAAGTTTCTGTCCTAAATAGCGCACTTGCCACCATCTAGGGAGTAGACTAATATTTGAATGAAGACAGTTTCCTTTCACTTTCTGAATATATGTTCCCTTTTTCTCTTTTACTTTTTTAACATTTATAATAACACATAAAAAAGAAAAGTTTCTCCCTCCTTTGTATTTGGTCTACTTTCTTGTTCTGGATATTTTGTGGAACATTCAATGCGAACCCTAAGCCATCCCCGAGCCATCTTCATTCATAACTTATCACGTTGCCAATCAGTGTTAGTGAGGGCACTTTGGTACTTTTTGTGACTCGAAATTCGCGTAAGCAATAAAGTCCACATCAACAGAACGTACGGTCCCTGATCTTGCTTAGACTTTAATGATATTATAAGAGTTTGCCACGTGTCATCATGTGGGACCCACAGCTTGGCCACCTGAACAGGAGGTGGAACATTACCTTTTTTTTTTTTTTTTTTTTTTTTTTTTTTTTTTTTTGCTGGAAGAGGTGGAACATTACCTAATTACTTCACTTGGTCGTTTCTGAAAATAGAAATAGACAGGTAGCCAAACTTAAAAACGAAAACTCTAGTTATAGGTAGCCGAAATAGTAGTTTCTGGTGATTTACTAACAAACTTTGCTTCCTTTGTTCTTTTCTTTATTAAAAAAAAAAAAAAAAAAAAAAACTACATTTTTCTTTTTCTTAAATCAAAAAGTTAGGAAAAAGATGGTTAATGAAAAAGATTGAAGAGGATGTTTAACCGTCTTCCACTCGATCATTCTCTCAAATCTTTTTATATAAAACTTGAATATCGCCATTAATTTCTTTTTGTCGTGACCCTAATGTAATTAACTCATAATCAAACTTGCCGGAAGAGAAATAGGGTTTTGGTAAACGGGCTCATCAATTAGTGTTTTTGGAGTTAAATTCAATTCCATAAGCATATATATCACGTCTCATCGATCTGTCCGTATATGCAATTACATTATCAATTATTATCCATTAAAGCAAAAAATCAATTATATTATCAAATATTATATGATATGCTTAATGAAATCAAATGGCATGCAGATAGAGTTACACCTACACCTTGCTATATTAGATAAAGAGAGAGAAAAAATGTGTACAACTCATTAATGTGATGATGATTGATGAAAGGGACGATAAAATGTATAATTAGGGGCTAAATGAAAAGGATTATACTAAAGTGTTCTATAAATGGGCTCGAATTGATTTCAGGAAGTCCTCTAAAGTGTGAACTTCATAAATAGATATACCCAATCTCTATAATTATCAATCGCCTGAAACTGTTTTTGCATGGATAGAGTAGCTCTCATTAAAATATAACTAAAATACAAAACCAACTGTATATACATCATTCAATGGCATGTGTTGCTCATATGCCCTTGAATAAGTATGAGGCTTTCAATATTATTTATTTACTCAATTTTTTAAAATTTTGTTTCCCATAAAAAGGTAGAGAGAATGCACCTTCCTTTTCTCTCTCTCACCTCTTGCCTTTGCTTGATCTCCATTATATATATTATTGTGTGTTCGAAGCTTTCTTCTTGTGTAAACTGAGCTAACCATGTGCCACACATGGCAAACCGCAAAGCACCAACATTATTCCAATTATGAGTGTGATTTCACCTTCAATTTTTAAATGGAACAGTTAATTCTTTTGCTTTTTACATCCTCAAGTTTAAAATTAAAAAAAAAAAGACCCTTTTCTATTAGTGCTTTGTCTTGATATGATCAATCTTAATCTGTTTGTTCTCTTCTATTGTTAGTCTATCAATCAATCTTAAAAATTTAAACTGTTAAGAGATGAGTTAATAATATTTTTATATTTTAACACTCATCCTCACTTGTATTCCTTTCTATTGTTAGTTTCTTAATCTATTTTAAAAATTTAAATTATTAAGAAATAGGTGAATAATAAGTTTATATTTTAACTTAGACAAAGAAATTTAAAAGAATGGGTTTTGTTTGAACTTGAGGATTCACCTCTTTTACATTCCTTATCATCTTTCAACTTTCTGTTTTTGTCTTTACTTGAACTTTTTAAATTTTGTTCTCTTACATAATATATATACATTTACTGAATCTTAACAACCGTCGTTCAATTCGATAAATGTAAGTTTTTTTTATTCATGCGTGTAATATCGTTCTCTTATACGTGTAATTTTTATTTTTATCCCCATATATTAATACTTAATATTACATGTATTAGACTATATTTATTTAATATCAAAAATTAAACATTCTTAGTGGCCCGGAGCTTGAAACAATTCACACTGCGAAACATATAAATATGTACATTATAAATATTTATATTATATATATATATATATATATATTGTACACCCACTGCGAAACATCATGAACCCCGGCCTATTGGGAGCCACCGACACACCAGAGGGTGGGGCAAATGGAGGCCAAAAAGTCAGCTTACTGAAAGCAAAGCTGGTTGTCTTAACTTTGTCCTTTTGCACAACCAGCATTATCATATATGACCGAGTACGTGTAGAAGTAAAAGTGCTGTGTGTGAAAAACGCGTATACCTTAAAATTCGAGTTGCCTATTAATTTCCGCGTCTGAGTTCTCATAATAGGTCCAGAAGTTACGACCAATTATATATATAGGCAAAGTCTTTAATCCAGGTTACTATTTATCGAATTAAAATAGTAGATGTATAATTTTATTATTTTTGTGTATATTTATATATAAAATGTGTATATTTACATTTAAAGATGTATATTTTAAGTTATAAAAATGATAATGTATATTAATCATTGAAATATGTATTTTTATAACAATTAAGTAAATACATAGCATAAAAATATGTATATTGACCGATTTATTGTATTTCAAATGAATGTAAGTGACAATGTATATAGTGAAATATTTTTAGTATCTTGTGTTCTTGATAATAAAAATGACACCTTTTTTAAAAATATATTCTTAATACTACGAAGTTGATTTTTAAGATGTAAAATGACCTTATTTTTACTTAATCAAAATCTAATAAATCTAAAAAAAATCATTTTTTATTTTATTATTTTCTTTTAAATATTTTAATGTCTTAAAATATTTTCATTTTTTAAGAAACTAGTAAAAGTAGGCATTAAAAAATTTGATTATTATATGATTGTCTATTATAAAAATAATTTTATAATGTAAACAAATAAGTTCTAACTAATTACTCTATTATTTTTCTTAACATTTAAACCGCATATTTTATTTTGATGGTGTGAGAGTTTTATAGATTTAAAGCCACGCTTCGTTCAACGTAATTCAAATATTATTTAATTTGACCACTTTTTTAAGCTCTAAATAAGAGAAAACAATATAACAAATAAGTAAAAAGTATAAAAAGTGAAGAACATAGAATAAAAAAGTGAAGAACATAGAAGGAAACACAAATTAAACCATTTTTTTTTTTTAAGACTTAAGTAAGATAAAACAATAGATTACAAGTAGATTAAAAATACAAAAATTGATAAAGGCATAAATAGAAACACAAAACTAGGTACATAACACGTAAATAAAAAGTACAAAAGGTAAATAACATAAATGGAAACACAAATTAAACCTTTTTTTTTTTTCTTAAGCCCTAAGTTAGAAGAAACGACAATGTATATTAATCTTCAAAACATGTTTTTTTTTATAGCAATTAGTGAACACATAACATGAAAATATGTATATTAACTAATTTGTTGTATTTTATGTTAAATATACACAATTTTATATATAAATATACATAATTTACGTATAAATATACACAAAAAATATACGATTATATATGTAAAACTTTTCAAGTGCCCCACCGGAGACAATTCCTATATATATATATATATATATATATATATATATAGCTATGGTAATGTAATGGTATAATTAATGTTTTAATTACAAATTTAATATTTAAGTGTAAAAAGTACTTTTTTATGTAATGTTATTTGTTATATTAAATTTTTCATATGTTATATTTTGTGATAAATTTCTTACTAAATATAGCATTAAAAAATATTTGATTATTATTGATTGAAATGTTTACTTTTTCATGTAATTATTATAATTTTTACATTTTTTAATTATTTTAAACATAAAAATTTACTGTGATAACTTTTAAAATTTAAGTCTCGCTCATTTCACCGATTTAAGTTTCAGTTTTAGATTTTTACAGTAAAAAGCTCTCAATAAATTTCACGTCTAACTTTTTCTGCTACAGTAAAAAACTTTTAAAAAATGTCACATCTCAACTCGAATTGAAAACTCAAATCTGCGAAGTGAACGAGGTCTTAATAATTATGAAAAAAAATATAAATTTAGCGTTTTAAATAGCATTATATATTGGAGTAAAAATGAAAAAAAAAAAAAAAAAAAAAAATACCATTTCACACTTTTTAGTAATAAATATATAATTAACATTAGTATTTATACTTAAAGATGTTCTTAGTCTACAGCAAAATTACATGTCAATTTTGTGACTATATACTGTCATGTTGATTCTTTAATTTCCTTTTTAACTAAAAAAAAAAGTGTAGAGATAAAAGGCGAATTGACATAACTGAGAGAGCTACGTGAGTCTTTTAATCCTCCTATTAGTTGATTGTAGTTATTTTTAGATGTTTAGCTATCTTGACATCTATGAAATATACAATTTTGATCTTGTTGTTAATACATAAACGGTCTATTTATAAATCGAATTAAGACAATGTTAGAACATGAAGAATTCTTTTTTTTTTTTTAAGGAAAAATATTCCAAAATAAGACAAACACATACTTATACCAAGGCGTTAATGGTAGCAGAAATGCTCACAGAGGAGAGAGAGAAAGAGCCCTTTAGAACATGACGATTTTAATCGAGATAAAATGATAAAGAAAAAAAAAGCAAATATTAAATAAATAAATTATAATGACAAAAGACCATATTTGAAAATAAAACATCAGATGTCCCGCCCAATTCAATTCTAATTTTTTTAAAATATTTTTTAAGAATATATATGTACATATTGTTATTTTTATCATTTTATCTCTCTTAAAACACTCACATATGCAATATTTCTCGCTCTACATTTTACTTGAAAATAAGAACAATTTATTAATGAAGGCATCGAAGCTGTATATATAGTTGAGAAATATCATGTTAGATATCTAAAAGTGAGACAAACACATATAAAAAGAAATAAAATAAGAATTGATGGATAACATTTAGGACTGGTTGTGTGTACATTGTTGTACCCCAATTACAACAAAATTTTTGGGACGCAAAGATATATAAAAATTTCATTTGAGCTTTTCATTATATCATATTCAGTATGTTAATTTTACTTTAATTATCAATTAACTTCAAATAATATAATTTTAAATTTTCAAAAATGTTTATTTTATACATTTAAACTAATTCAGGAAAGCTAAACGACACTATTCATGGTGTCGGGAAGGATTGCGTCCAAATTTTAATAAGTACGTAAAATATATCTAACTTTGAATCGTTGATTAAGATTAAAATCACATTAGTTAAAAAAGTATACAGACATAGACATTTTATAATACAGATCTGACAACTGTCAATAAAAAATAATAGTAATTTATTTATAGTAATTTATTTTTTCCGGTCATACTGGAAAAGCTCTCTTAAAGTTGTGATGTAGATCTAAAATATATGTAGGATATGGAACTTTGCCAAAAATTCTATTTTAAAACCAATTCCAAATTCTATTATACTGCCCTGAGGATGATTGTCATTTTGCATCATCAACTAGAGGTCCCTCATATCTGCGTTAGTATATACAACGAGGCAGGCATGCATGAATAGTTGGTTGGAAAACATTCATTAATCCCCTTATGAATTACATAGAAGCCAAACTCGGCCAAACAAAAATAGGGGCAATTCCTGGTCCACCACGTTTGAAACATGAAAAAAGAGAAACCGTACAAAGCCTAACAAATTATCAAACGTCGGGTACGACTCAAACCAAAAACATTGAAAATCAAAAGAAAGTTCCAAAGCGTTAAAGAGTTTTCCATGTGTATAAGACAATCATGAATAATAGTCAAAATAGACTTACACGGTATGTTTGGCAAGATAGCAAACTTACATGCCACTAGTTTTCCTCACACAGGTAATTAAGCACAAAAAAACCATTTGAATGGCACTTGGAATTAGATATGGTAGTTGCAACACGAAATTCAAACAGATTTGGCTTCGCATGCAATTATTAACAATATCTTAAAAGCCTTGGTTTTTATTGGGGGATAGATAGATAACTAAGTGGAATATTTACTTACTATTTGAAACCAAGTTCTTTGAAAATACGTCGAGAAAAGCATGCATCTAGAAAAAAAAAAAAAAAAGTCTCACTAATAAATACAGTTTCGAATCATTAGATTTTTATTATGAGTTCTGTTAAATTATCCTACTCTTTATCTATATATATATATATATGTATATTAATATATATATATATATATATTGTTCAGAATTTTCTATACAAATAAAGAGAGAAACTTTCACGCCTTTGGTGTCATTTTTAATTATCTTTGAAAACGTTTATGTATGTTTTTTGAGGTATGAAAACAAAGATAATTTTTAAACAGCGTTTGATTAGTAACTGTTTTAAAAACGAGAACAAAAACAAAAAGGTAGTGATAATGAATTTTGTTAAAGAAACATAAAATGGTTGACAATTGTTTTCACATTTCCGTTTTTCATTTTCTAAGGCCATAACTTTATACACGTTTTCAGAAACATACCTACACACTGTTTCTAAGAAAAATAACCAAACGTAATTTAACATACAATTTCAACATTATTCTCAAATAGTTCTATTTTTATGTGCATAAGTCAAAATAAAATCATTTTAAAAATATTACCAAATCTATCTCTTTTTTTTTTTCATTGAAATACTAAGTACTCCCGGCATGGCAGGTGGAGGAAGCCCTAAGCTAAGCAGGCCATAGCCTGCAATCATGTGGAATATAGATGATGAGTTCAGCGCCGGCTTCCCTCACCTCTGGCATACACTTGCCCATACTCAGCATGTGTTCAAACCCATACATATGGCTTTTTTTTTTTTTTTCGCCTTCTACCCAAAAAAAAAAAAAAAAAAAGTTCAAAATATGCATTGCATTTGAACCATAAATATCATTGGGCAACTACGCTCTGGCTTTTAATCTAGCCAAGTAGAAGTGTTGAAGAAAACGTTGGTCCGTTTGGTTCAGAGATTCGAATCATGTGATTTGAACCATTTTCAATTTACGTGTATTTTTTGTGAGAGAAACCACTATAGCGAACCACGAATCATGATTCAAATCGGGAGACGAATCCCCCAACCAAATGGTTAATTAATATAACTAAGTACGTAATATTGTATAAGAAAGTGCAAGTTACAGATTTTATGACAATTATTGGACATGTATATAATAAGAGAAAAGTTGATAAAGATTCCATTAGCAAAATGATAATAATTAGTTATATCAAAAATACTTGAATAAGCTTAACAAACAATTTGGAAAATCTTTATAGGAACAACTCTACAAAGGAACAGCGAAGGTTACAACCAGGAATACTTAAGTCAGAACTTGATGATATTAACACTTCTTTTAAGGTCATTGAGGATTCAAAATTGGCATTTTAAGCATATAAGAAGACGACAAAAGAGTGACCAATGTATTGCAGAAAAAGGCTCACCCACGTTTTTCATTTGACAAATATAAAAAAGAATAAACATATAATAGCCACGTTAGATCAATGATTTTTGTTTTGGGTGTCAAAATAAATTAAGACGTATAAAACAGATTCAAATTGACCGGCGTGTCGTTTTTCATTTTCTGAAACTTCCTGTCGTTATTTTCATGCAAGCTGCAGGCCGAATATTCAAAAAAATATTTGTCGATGATGAGAAGCCTCGATTTGTTATGACCACATGGGCGTCTTACAGATTAATGATTCCGATTTTGGAATCCAAAAATATATTCCATCCTAGATGCTTTTGCTTCGAATTTTGATAAAACATGCGAGTAGAAAAAAAAAAAAAAAAAAAAAAAAATTTTATCTCTATTTGGAAGTACCGACGTGTGTATTTGTATATTTTTTGTTATTTATTGATGCTGAACAGTTCTTGTGACTTTGATAGTTGCTGTCTTGCTGATTTGTGTGTGTGTGTGTGCGCGTGTGTTTTTTTTTTTTTTTTTTTTTTTAATATTTTTTCCCTTTGCTTTAGCTCCTCCTATTAGAAACCGGTAAAAGAAATTCAAAAACCAAACAGATTTTGATTGAAAATGAAAGAACACCAACCAAATTATTAGTACCCTCATGTTATATTAATCGAGGTCCCCTGGCCTATGCTAGAGCCAAACCTCTTGAAGTGAGGAAATTCATCAAGATTCTCGTAGTGCCCTCTTTCTTGGAGAAGCAATGTTTACCCAAATATATCAACTACATTAATAGGAGACGAGATTTTCATTACCAAGAGTTCTAGGTCTTTAAGGAATGGGTGAACCAAAACAAGTATTACTTTAAAGTCTATAGAGAACGAGTGAACATATTTAGAGATGGCAATGGAGTGAGATAGGTCGGGTATGCTTCTCCCAACCTCATACTTTACTCTTGTTTTAGCCTCAATATCCGCTTTCAAATTTGTCTATTTTATAGCAGGGTCGGAGTCAGAGAAATCCCACCAAAGAGCTATCTTTTTAGCTTACCTATTTACTTATTAAGAGCTTAAAAAATACTTCCAACATTATCAAACCTCAAAGATAATTCTATAAAATTAATTAGAAAATTCAACATAAATACTTATCTCAGAAAAATAAATTGAAATCTTAATGCCAAATCTAATATCTAATAATAACAAATCAAAATCTCAAAACTAAATCCAAACTCAAATATATGTAGAAAGATATGTAAACCAGGTGGGGGCTCTAAACCGGGAGTTAATTTTTACTCTCATACCCGCCCCAATCCACATATACCGTCACTCATACCCGGCCCTAATCAGGCCCACTCTATTAGGGGCAGGTACCCCACCGGTACCCGTTCATAAATAAGAATACCGTCCCTGAACATATTTAAAGGAACCACTTTCATCTTTGACACACCGGAGAGAGGGTTAGATAAAATTTTCTAACAACGCTTTTGATAAACATCATATTTTAAAATATTATTGCTAAACATATTTGCACTAAGCACTTATTTCCAAAGCATAAATTTACTTTATAAAGTTAATTCGTATGTAAATCATTTACCTTAATATGCTATCATCATAAATAAATCTTAAAATATACTATTTATCGGAATTATTTTTATGAAATGACGTCTGCTATACTTCTCTTGATGCATATACAACAGGTATGAGCGACAAATTAGACTTCAAGCTGGGCCTAATATAGGCGAGATGACACACATATAGATAATCTTAACAAATATCTCTTAAAAGTGCATAGATCGTGATTTTTACTATTAATTCTTAATTCATAACCTTTTTAGTTAAATAATTACACTAACAAGAGAATAATTATTAAGAATAAGGAGTAAACGTCCAAACTCATGCGCTCTAAAAGTAAATTCTCTATTTTTTGACACGTAAACGAGGCATCGGACTAGGTCCTCATCCTTTTCTAATGGCAATAGAAAAAAGGAAAAAAAAAATTGAGACTTTATCCTTAAGAGTGCATGAGTTTAGACTTTTACCGCTTACTCTTAATAAATATCTTTTTGTTCGTATAATTATTTAATAAAAAATCTTATACATCAAGAATAAAAGATAAAAATCCTAACTTATATATTTTTAAAAAATATTTGTCAAAATTATCTCAATAAAAATGGGGCAATTCCTGTCGTTTCAAGCCCACATGATCGACAAGGGACGGAGCGATTTTCCGAAGTGAAAAAAACGAGTGACAATTGCAGGCAATCAATACGTTTTGGAGACATCGCCGTGCAATCATCATTGGGTCCAAATTCATAAACCACAGCTTTTGTTATGGACAATGACATGTCAAAGAATAGCTATTGAAAACCAAAACACTCTAATCTATTGTTTTATTTCCAAGCAAAACCCATCTAGCTAAAACTTCAAAGTGATAGTTCTCAAGTTTCCTAATATTTTCCTTCTCTTTCATCTTTTCCCAATTTCTTGTGCCTCTTTTCCTATGGTCCTCATTGCAGTTTCAACTCTACCGCTAGCCCCAGTTTTTCTCCTAAAGCAGCTAAAATCTCTACGCTTAAGAAGTTGAGCAACAGATAATTCAAAATATCATAAATGCATAACGTCAACGTTACATTTTACACAGCGTAAAAAACTGAAAATAACATTTAACGTGATATTTTATTTATTAATCAATGCAATATGTCATCTCAAATAATATATCAACCTTTTTTTTCTCGTAATTATCAAACTTTAAAATTCATAAAAGTAAACTTTTAATTATTTAAGAAATAAAAAGGATATGATTGATTGAATAAAAAAGTGAATACATCAACCAAAATAGCAATAAATAAAATGTGAAATTTGACACCAGCCAAATTTGGTACAAAACACAATATTGCCATATTTGGCCAAAAAAAATACAGTTGCATTTAGAGTAGTTTTTCAATTCAAATGCTAAAACTCGACATTAACATGGTAGTTTGGCACTGCACTGGAGATACTCTAAACATATTAATCGCCCAAAAATATCTTTAAAAAAAGTGAGTGTGGGTGGGTGGGGAGTTAGATATAAGAAACCATCAATGCTTTAAATCATCACGCCTTACAAAGCACGATGTATACACGATTACATCCACCGTCCACACTCAATGATGGAAGATCCTAAAATATCCATCATCTTTGGCAAATAAATCATGATAATGTAATAGTCATTTTATTATTGACTCAAATAATTAGATATCTAGTTGGTAGTTGGCTAGCAGCTAATAACCCAATCTATTTCTAAGTTTCTACCTACCAAAATTATGGCCTAAAGTAATCAAGCACGGCGGGGACACAACTTGGAATCAGTAGAATGCAGAGAAACAAGTGCTTGTTGTTTGAACATGTACCACAAAGAATCGGTAAATTTACCTTGCCTTTGTGAGCGCTTTGCAAATAGATGCAAAGTGTAAGAAAATGATGAAGCTAAACTGAACATGAAAAAGAAAATAAAAATACCAATGGAACAGAATCCAAATCACAAAATCACAAAGGAAGTATTGGAAAGCGGCTAGAAAGTGGGAACTTTGCAAATCATTTATTACGAAAACATTGTTTCCTTGCAGATACTCATTAAAAAAAAAAAAAAAAAAAAAAAAAAAAAAAAAAAGTAGAAACACTTTGGAAGCACGAGTAGTTAACCACCAAGCTAATGTATTTACAAGAGGGAGAGTGTCTAAATACCACCATGGATATGACTCCGAACGGCACGGAAGCTCTACCAACAAAGCAGCGCAAGGATAACAAACACACCAATCACCAAAAGGAGGTTCTTCAAAACATTATCCGCCTGATGGCCGCGACTTGCCGGCTGTGGAAAACCGTGAGCATGGCCTCCATGAAAAGAGTGGAATCCATAAGGAAAACCAGAAGTTGTTCCATAGACAGTAGCATCCGGGAAACCATGAAACTGTATGTTAAACAAAGATGGTATCAAACCACCAAAAGCAGTAGACAAGGTGAAGTTGCCAATCCTTGCAGTGGCCATGGGAACAAATCCTCCCATGAATCCAAACCCATAATTGGTAAACTGATTCGGCTCCGGGGGAGGAGCGGTTTGCGGCCTCTGCCCCGTGGGGCGATGAGGAATTTCAATGCCCGGATATGATTTGGACCTCGGATCAGACTGCGTTTTGCCCCTGCCATAAAGGGGCACCAACTTCTCCTCTTGTATGAGAGCCTTGCAAACCGGGCATTCCTGGGAATGTGAGTGATGGTGGAGCCATCTGTAGAGACACGGCCAGCAAAAGAGGTGTCCGCAAAGAGTGACAATCGGGTCCTGAGCTAGTTCGAAGCAAATGTTGCATTCGAAATCACCAGCGTCGTTCATGCCATTTCCCGAGCAAGAAGGGCTTTGGGATGGTACGCTTGTTGATTCCCCAAACCCACTTGCCATCTCTCAAAGTAACCCTAGAAGTTTTCAAGATCAATTTTGCCTGTAATTCATAAAATCTACAATTACTAACGTCATGGAACAACATATCCAAACCAAAAATGTACATTAAAATTGCTAATATCAACGCAATTCAAAATCCCTAAACAGATAATCAAGATTACAAGAAAACAAGGAATGGCACTAAACAATCTGATAAGTCCGAAACTTTCAAATCAAATCCACAGACTATCAAATCCTACACACAAAAAAAAAAAAAAAAAAAAAAAAAAAAAAAAAAAAAAAAAAAAAACAAAAAAAAAAAAAAAAAAAACAAAAAAAAAAAAAAAAACACACACACACACACATCAAATTGATCATTTATAATATGGCGAAGATAAAAATCCCGAACTTTCGCAATCAAGGCAGGAAAAAGATAACCAAATTGCAAAAATCAAAACATCGATTCCAAGAATTCCGAGGAGAAAATTGACCCCAACAAAATTCCAATTATAATCCATAATCGACAATACATGCTCATGCAGAAACAATCCAACAAAATACATACACAAAAAATAGAAAAAAAAAAAATTAGCAACAGAGAAATAAAGGAAATCTACGAGATTCCTCGAATTAAGAAACGAAAACATAGAAATTCCACAAACCTCTTGAGAAATCTGTCGAAGACTCGATTTTGAGATCCAAACGAAACGAAAAATTATCTGAATTACCAAACCGACACTCTTGTTTGGAAATCAACCATCATGAATTTGTTAAAAAAATACTCGAACCCAAAAACTCCTGTGGAAGTTTCTAGGTTTTTCCGATATTTTTTTCCCCCTTTTCCTTCGCTTATTTAAGTCTTACGCCTGATGCAACTTCGTCGTACCGTTTATTTGCGTCTCTTACAAAATCCAACGGCCTTGATTATTTGCCATTTCGTGTCATGTAATAGCGAGCCCCGTACGACTATTACCATTAGTCTGATTTATTATTCTGGCCTTGTACGTGTAGGCCCGATAGGCCTTAGGAATCTGACCAGACTAAGGGAAAGTGTCGGCCGTGGAGAAATTATAAATTCACCTAATCCGTAAGGAGGCGTTTGTTATAGAATAATAATGAGAAATTATATTTTTTTAAAAATAATGTAGGGTAATATGATTCTTAAGAATAATATATTATTGTGTTTAGTTTTATATAATAATTTTTCTTAAATTTTTAAAAATATTATAATACTGTGTTTGGTTATGCATAAAAATATTGTAAATTAAAAAATATTTTTTTAAATGAATAATAATAATAATAATTATTATTATTAAAATAATTATAATATTAATTATTATTATTATAATTATTCAAATAATTATAATATTAATTATTATTATAATTATAATTATAATATTAATTATTATTATTAATATTACTACTACTACTACTATTATTATTATTATTATTATTATTATTATAATTATAATTATAATTATTATAATTAATAATAATTATAATAATAATAATAATTATTATTATTATTATTATTATTATTATTATTATTATTATTATTATTATTATTATTTTGAGATTTCCATGATTTTGAGATTCTTGAGAATTTGAATAACACCCTATTTAGTGGGATTAATATTACTCCAAAATGGGGTAATGTGAAACCCATGGGCTTCACTTTCTTAGGTTTTAAAAAAGTCTAATAATTATACCAAACATGAGAATCTGAAAGATTCTCATTCCCACCCCTATGATTATCTCATATCAAACGCCCCCTAAATCTAATCTCTCTCCAATCCAATCCAGATGCATTAGATTGAATTGATAGAGGTATTAGAACCCGTTTAGTTCGTTAATTTAAATTTTTAATTTGAATTGAGATATAATTTTATATGAAATTTTTTTACTGTAGTAATAAAATTAGATGTGACTGTTTCTGAGAATTTTTTACTGTAGCAAAACTCAAATTCTAAAGTCGAATCGGTGAAATGAACGGGGCTTTATATTAACAAAGAAGTTTTGGATTGACTTACAAATTGATCATTTCTCAATATGTAAAATCTATGAATCCGAATTATATATATAGTATATATCTTTTGTAAATTGTTTTAGTTAATTTTTATTTTTTACAAAGATCTTTATATATGTGATATTGTAATTTGTTTTCTGATTATCCAAATTTTGTACTAATCCCATATGTGATGCTATGTTTATTTAGTTTTCATTGTTAATTGAGCTGTAATAATTTAAAATTTATTGAACCATTTTATGTCATGTTATGTTTATTTGGGATGTAAATGTTACCAATTTTGAACTTGAAAGTAATATTCATGAATGACAAAGACTTTATTTTGTATTAAGTTGTGTAGACGTCCAATATATAAGAAAAACTCATTAATCTTAAAGGATTAAATTCATAAAATATGTCAATCCAATCCGCGAAATCCGATAATTTTATATTAGATTGCATTGAAAAAAAGTTTTAGTGGTAACGGATTGGGAAAATCCCAATAGATGGGCAATGTTGCCCGAGGAAATGTTAAATAGGATCCTTGCAAGGGTTTCTTCGTTTAGGATATTTCGCCTCCATTTTGTTTGTAGACGGTGGAGCTCGCCGGATGTGGTGGAGTTTGTTGGCAACAAGTGGTTGAAGGTGTTAATAGGAAAGATCTAGTATTTTAAGATTTTTTTTTTTTTTTTTAGAATAAATCTTATAATCCAGTGTGGGAGGCCTTAATTTAATTTGGCACTTTTTCTTCTCTTTCTATTATCATATTCACATTATGGTTCTTTTAACATGCCCTATTGATGGAAGGTAAGTACTGTAGACTTTCTCTCTCTACACATATATATGTATGTATGTGTGCATTTTTTCTAATATTTTCCCCCTCGTTAAAACTCAAATATTATAATAAAAAGGCCAACCACACAAGTATTATATCCATTAAATTGTATGCCAAATTCTGAATATTAAACAAACAAAATCTTTAGAGAGAAAAAAAGAATAGTTTTGCAGCCTCAAGACTGTAAAGAGTATAATCATAGAAGTCAAGGAGATAGCAAAATATATCATATGACTAGGAATTAGTGAACAAATTAAGAAAATACAAACAATATATTTGGAACCAAATGATATGAGGTAGGTTTTACACTTTTCTTTATACTCCACCTGAATGATTATAACTTTTATAGATTACCTTCATTTAGTTATGAACTAACACGCACACCCACTATTGGTACATATGTAAAAAGTTAAAAGAGTACATGATATGCAAAATAAATAAATAAATAAATAAAAATAAAAAATTGATAATGTATGAACTTAAAAGTTGATATTTGAGATTTTCCTCTTTATACATTTAGGACATATTTACTTTGTACCTAAGGGAAACGGTTTCCCATAAAATAATGTATTTACTTATAAAATTAATAATTGAGATTTAATAAGCCTTACACAATATAGAAATGAGAAAAGAGAATATCAATCCTTGCACCTTTAGTATTGATTTTTTTTTTTTTTTTTTTTTTTTATCAAAGGGAATGAATGTTAAATTTACTTATATACTCTTAATAAATGACTATACAATCAATGATTATTTAATTGTTTAAAAGAACATTTTAGAGCATGTTTGACACACCATATAAATACTTTGTAATAATTTAAGAATAATACAATGTTTAGCAACATTTCATGCATTGTATAGTTTAATACAAAATTCAAATTTAATACAATACATAGTGTGATATCTAATACGAATAAAAACTTATGTATAGATCATATTATGTTATTTAACTTTACAAAACATATAAAATATTTTACAAACAACGAGGACCGGGATCGGGTTTTGGGACCGACGTTGAGGTTAAATTTCAAGCTCTAAGAGATGTTGGGTCTACATTTTTAAAAATTACACTTTGACCCCTTAATTTTTAAAATTATATTTTTACCTCTCAAATTTTTAAAAAATTATATTTTGACCCTCTTTTTGAAATTATTTTTGACCCCTTAACTTTTTTAAAATTATAATTTCCCTCTCAATTTTTAAAAAAAAATCAATTTGACCCCATTTTTAAAATTTTATTACAAAAATATCCATGTTGAACAATTTTACCTTCTTCATTTCCCGCTCCTAGTGTTAGGTTTAGATTGAGATTGGAGCCGAGCTATATTATGATTAGACTTAAATTTTATCCAATTACAAACTAATATGTAAATACAAAATGATGGTAAACATAGTATAATGTAATTTATTACAAACTAAACACTGTATTATATAAAAATTATACAATACAATACAATATAATATGGTGCATCAAACATGCCATTAGTGATTACATTTATAAAATTGTTATTCTTAATTTTAGTAAATATAAGAAAAGAAACAGGGTTATTTCTCATTACACCATCTAATAGTCAAATAAACACATAAAAGAAAATAAATAACCTTTAATAGTTAATCATAATACTTTACTTTTCTTTTTAATTCTATTACCTTTCTTATTACATTTTTAATGCTTTAATAAACATGCTATTAAAATATTTTTGAATCTATAACTGGAATAAATTTCTGACTCTGCCACTAATTAAGGCCATCGCCGTTCGCACCATTCAGTTTAAAGTTTTCATAACAATCAAATCTTCTCAAACTACTAGTTGATCACGTATTTTTATAGGCGACAAATAATACATCTCAACGGCACAATGTTGCTAGTAATGCATTATTTTTAGTGACCACAAAATATTAACGTCATTATTGAATCTTTCGTTGCTAAAAGCCTGATTCTTGTAGTGGTTGTTGTGAAGTCTAAGTCGGTTCTAAGGATTACTGGTTCTCTCATTGTTGACATTAACGACATTCTTCTTACATGAGTGATTACACGTGGTTTTTCCCCTCGTCGCACTAATAGTATTCGCTGGTAAAGGGTCTTTCTAGCGTTTCTTCTTGTTCAATGTCCAATCTCCTAATTAGGTTTCTAATCTTATTTCTGTTTGACTTTGGTTGTTTGTATTCTAGTTTTCCTAAAATAAGTATGATTAAGGTTCAATCACCATTAATAAATGTTGTGTGGGAAAATGTGACAAAAACGTGGACCACCGAAATCACGACACGTGGCGACATGCGCTCCCTGCCAGATGTGTAACCCTCGACGCCTCGATATCTCGAAATCAGCCGACGCGCCCAAAGCCAACGTCCAAACCAAAGCGATGACCCCATGTGGCGTCGACGGAACCAAAAGGTCCTAATTAAGGCGCCAAGGTCCCTCGACTGCAGAAGGGGCGCTCAAAGAGGACAAAAGAGGCTCGGGTGGGGCTGGCGACGAGAGAATCTTCACGTCGAGGCAAGGTTGGTTGCTTGCAAAAGAAGAAGACTGCTGACAGCATTAATTGCAAAATTACAAACCGCCACAGGGGACACAAAAGCATTACGGAGACTCACAGAGTCAGAATCGGAGACTAATCAAGAGTGAACAAAGGCCGATTAGTGGGCTATCGGGCTGCCACTGGGGCCTAAAAGGAGAGGCACTTGAGTGCCTAAGCCTCACGGAGGAAAACCCCTTGTGAAGGTAGCATTCGGCTATATATAAGGAGAGTCACCCCAATTGTGAAGGGGTCGAAAAACTTAGAGAAGAAGAGAACCATCAAGTATACATTCTGTCCTATCTTCAATACCCTGAATTGTAAACTCTAAAAGATATACAAAACACAAAGGGATGTAGCTCGATTTTATAGAGTGAACCACTATAAAATTTCTCTTGTGTCTTTACATTCAGTAAAAGAAAACACTAATTCCTCATAGAAACTGAATAACCGGCCGGTGAACCAAAGGGTGACCAGAGGTATCCTGGCTGGTTTATTGTTGACGAAATTCTACCGTCAACAATTGGCGACTCCGCTGGGGACCGAAAGCGTTAGGCCCCCAAGAATATAAGCTGCAAACAACCATCCACCTAGGGGATATCAGGATGGAAGGAGATTTACACGTCCAGAAGGAAATGGAGTTCCCTCCCCGACGCACCACAGCCGGACCCGAGACAGATGCAAGCTCAGATTACTGCCCTAACCGACCTGGTGCGTGGGCTAGTAACCGTGGTGGAGCGACTGGAAGGAAGGAACTCCATGCCGCCGTTAGAAGATGCCCCGAGACCACAAGGACCCGTAATGGAAAATCCAAATCACGGTGAACATCCACACGTCCAAGAAGGGACCGGGAGAGGCGAGCACCGCCGTGGCCTTCCTGTGCCTCGCCCACCCACTCTTCGGCAACCGGTTGAAAGTCACGATCCGAGAGCCATTGAGGAGCTACCCCAAAATCCAGGAGGAAACCTGAGACTGGGATCAAGATAAAGGGTGGCCAGGCCCGGTGGGACCCATTGCTCAAAGGCCGGAAGCACCGGAGAGGCTGGGGTCGGCCCGTCTCGACGGAAGAAGCGCGACCATCATGGAATGCATGGCCAACCTGGAAAGGAGACTCGACCCACGGGGATGGGCGGGATGAAAAAGAATATTGGACGAGTGGTCAAGTGGTGAACGCCGATATTACACCCAACCCAGATTCACGACATCACCCGCTCACTACGGAGATAATGGCGCCCCCTCCCCGACAGTACAAATCGGCGATTCCACCCCTATGACGGACGAGGATCCCGACGACCATTTAGAGATGTATACGGACACATGCTCTTGCACGGGCAGACGCGGCGGCCGTGCACTATAACAAGAGGAAATCATGTGCCGAGCCTTCCGAACCACCTATCCGACTCCCACTTGGGAGGGGCCGACGTTGGTTCCGGACCTCAAACCAAACTCTATCTCCTACCGATGATGAGTTAAAAGAGGCATTTTCCCTCCAATTCATCGGGGTCAAGAAGTATGTGCCCCCAAAATAAAAACTGACAACAATATACCAAAAGCCAAACGAGACGCAGAGGGATTGGCTTGCCACGTAATGGAGAGGTCAGAGTCATGACGATGGATATTACCGATAGGGAAGCCCCGAAACCGGGCCTTGTCGAGAATATAAGAAGACAGCTCTTTCAAAAGGAGTCGAACCAAAACCCCATCCAGTACAAAAGAGTTCCCTTGCACGCGCAAGGATACATCAACGCGAAAAAGCAGACGCTAATGACCCCGATCACAGATCCAACAAGGGTAAGGGGATCGAGCAAGGGTCGGCGCCACCGAAGCAAGACGGGAGGAAACGCCGAGGGGAAGGAAGCGGCGACAAGCCACCAACCTCGACACAAAGAACACCGGAGGCCAAGAAGCCGAGACAAGAGGATCCCCGCAGGCCTCGGCTGTTCCAAAAATACGACACCTACCATGAACTAACGGTAGGCGTCGAGGAAATATTCAACCAAATAGGCCGCGGGAACATGCTACGCCGGCCTGAGCCAATGAAGTCAGACCCTAACCGAAGGAACCAAAGGAAATTCTGGGTTCCACGACGCAGGTCGGCCACCACACTAATGATCACTACCTCTCAAGGATGAAGTCGAAAGAATAATCCGCGAGGGAAGGTCGCAGAATTGTGGTTGATCAAGGCCCCGTGAACGACGGCCATGGCGGGCACAATGACGGTCGACGCCGATCTAACGAGAGAAAACCACCGACCAGAAGATCGGGAGCCTGTCGGGCGCTATTCGAACAGATCCCTCGGCAACCCTTTACATAGGAGGAGATACTCGGAGGTCGCAAAAGGACTACGCCCATGAGGCCAAAGGGGTCTACCAGAGCGGTTTTGGAACGTCTCACCGCCAAAGCTCGAGGCACAGCCCACACCGATGTGGCCTTCAACGAGGATGACGCCAATGAGTTCACTTCCCCACAACGACGCTACCGGTAGTGGAAGCCGTGATCGAACCACACCGCAGTGCCGGATTCATAATCGTGGACAACGGGAGCTCGGTGGACCTTTTATATTCCGGAAATATAAGAAAAGAAAAAATGGGGATTCCTAAGGAGCGCTTGGAGCGACTACCAGCCCACTATACGGGTTCACCGGGACTCCGTCATCCCTCAAGGAACTATTCGGCTACCGATAACCACGGAGAAAAGCCCCGCAAGCAACAACAATGGCCAACTTTCGTGGTAATCAAAGGAGGCTCCCAATACAACGCGGTCATCGGGAGACTAACCTCCAGTTAATGAGGGCGGTAACCTCCGTTTACCACCAAAGATTAAATTCCCCACCCCGAATGGTGTAGGGGAAATTAAGAGCAATCAATATGAGGCCACCTACCCTCACGTGGCATACTCCGATGCCTTGCGAGGATATGGCCAGCCGGGAAGACAAGAAATGAGAATGGTTCAACAAGGCCTCATCGAAGACATAGACCCCGAGTTCAAGGGAAGTTACTTGGTCCCACAATTACATCGAAATTTTAGGTTAGAAGAAATCCAGATTGACCACAATGGGGGCATCAAAATACATCAAGATAGGCTCGGACTTGACTCCATCCCTCAAAAGCGAGGTTGAGAGATTCCTTACATCCAACCAACGAGAACATGGATGTCTTCGCTTGGAACCATTCCGACATGGAAGGATCGACGCCGAGGTAATGTGCCACTCATTAAACGTCGATCCCACATATCCACCCAAACGCCAAAGACGCCGATCGATGAACCCGGAGAAATATGAAGTCTTTGAGGAAGAGGTCGACAAGTCGATTGGTAATGGCTTCATCGTGAGGCGCACTACCCGCGATGGATATCAAATCCATAAATTATTCTGGTGATCAAACCCAACGGAACCGGAGAACTTGCATCGACTTCAAATACCTCAACAAAGCCCCGCCCAAAGGATGGCTTCCCGCTTCCTCGGGTAGACCAAATGGTCGACGCCACGGCGGGACATGAGATCTTGAGCTTCATGGACACTTATTCCGGGTACAATCGATCCCCATGAATCCAAATTTTAGGAGGACACACATTTCATAACCGATAGGGGGCCTTTATCACTATAAAGTCATGCCCTTCGCCTAAAAATGCAGGGGCAACCTACCAAAGGTTAGTAAACAAGATGTTCGCTCAACGGATCGGCAAAGCGATGGAGGTCTATGTCGTTGCGACATGCTCATAAAAAGCGCCAAAGCTAGCCATCACGTCGAACATCCGGGAGAAATGTTTGGTATATTGAGAAAATACCACATGAAGCTCAATCCCCGTAAAATAAATGTGCCTTGAGTCGGATCGGGTAAATTCCTCGGTTTTCATGGTCGAGAGTCGAGGAATCGAGGCCAACCCGAGAAGATTAAAGCCTTGCAGGATATGCGGTCACCAACCAAACCAAAAGAAGTACAGAGGTTGATGTGACGCTACTGCGCGCCGCCCCTGAATAGATTTATATCAAAGGCTACGGACAAAAACGTCCCCACTCTTCGACGCTGTTGAAGGGAAATAAGCACTTTGAATGGACGCCAAAAGTAAATCATCGAGGAAGCTTTTCAAAGGTCGAAGAGCATTTGGGCAAGCCCCCAATCTTGTCCAAACCAAACGCAGACGAGGAGCTTAGCCTCTACCTCTCTCAAGATCTCAAAGACACCGTGAGTCTCCGTACTTATAAGGGAAGAGGGGAAAGTGCAATTACCAATCTACTATGTGAGCAAAAGACTCCTCGGCCGAGTCAAGATATAAATAAATGGGCCTAGCTCGCCTTGATGATCGCCTCGAGGAAACTCGGCACTACTTCCAATCCCACATAATGAGTTCTCACAAACCACCCACAAGAGACAAGCCTTGCAAAAACCTCGAGACCTCGGACGACTTCTCAAGTGGTCGGTAGAGCTAAGCCAAATTCCAAACCTTCGACATAAAGTATATGCCAAGAACCGCCATCAAAGGTCAAGCTCGCCCGACTTCCTGGCCGAAGTTTTCTCACAGGCCAGCTTCCACCTCATCTGAAGAAGCCAATAATACCACATGGAAGTTTTACATAGATGGGGCGTCGGCATAAAAAAACGGATCGGGGCTGGCATTAATCATTGATCAATCCCAAGGCCACAAAATTACCTCGGACCGATAAGTGGTTTAAATTTAAGGCTTGAACAATGAAGCAGACATCTGAAGCCCTGATTGCCGGACTACGATCTTGGCAAAACACTTAAAAGTCGAGAGGATCATGAAGAAGATATCTCTGAGGACTCCCGGTTAGTCGTCGCCCAGGTCAAAGAAGGAATATACCAAGCACGCGGCAAAGAAGAAGATGGGCATATCTCAGGAAGACAAAGGAAGAGCTCGTCAAATACAAAAATACGAAATATTCCAGATCCTCGCAGTGAGAATGCAAACGCAGACGCTACCGCTCGAAACTAGCGACGCCGAGGGATGCAGACACACTAGGCGTCGTGCCCATTGAAGAGCTAGAGCGACCAACTATTGAGGAACTTGTGCGGACACGCAATATCCAAGAAGGAGAAAATTGATGACTCCCCTCGCTCAATACCTAATGGACGACAAACCGAATGATAAAGTTGAGGCCCGACGAATCGTATAGAGCCGCCAGGTATTTATTATACGATGGCCTGCTCTACCGACGAGGCTATTCAACACCCTTACAACGGTGCTTGGACGACGACGAAGCCCAGAAGGTCCTCCGGGAAATACACGAAGGGGTCTGCGGCAATCATACCGGGGGACAATCTTTGGCACTGAAGGTCTTGAGGCAAGGATACTACTGGCCCACGCTAAAAAAGGACGCATTTCAATATGCCAGGCGATGCGATAAATGCCAGAGGTACGCCACAATTCCGCGAGCACCCCCGGAGAAACTGACCTCCATTCTTAGTCCGTGGCCCTTCGCCAAGTGGGGGATCGACCTAATCGGACCATTGCACCTCGCACCTGGGGGGTTGAGGTTCGCAATTGTAGCGGTAGACTATTACACGAAGTGGGCAGAGGCCAAGGCCTTAACTACAACAACCGAAGCAGCCTGCACTAAATTCCTATGGGACCATATTGTGTGCAGGTTTGGGGTTCCCCACTCAATAGTCTCCGACAACGGAAAGCAGTTTGACAACACTGCCACGCGCAAATTCTGCGAAGGTTTGGGCATCCGGAAGGATTTCTCAGGGCCAATTCATCCACAGCCAAATGGACAGGTCGAAGCAGTCAACAAAATACTTAAATATACTCTCAAGAAAAGACTCGATGACCTGAAAGGAAGATGGGCTGAGGAGCTTCCCAAAGTTTTATGGGCATATAGAACTACGAGCCGAACTACAACAGGGGAAACCCCTTTCTCCATGGCATATGGCGTTGAGGCTGTACTTCCTGTAGAAATCGAGACGCCGACCCTAAGAACCGTTGTTCACAACGACGAGGATAACGCAGAGGGTCTAAACGGAGAACTCGACTTGCTGGAAGAAAAATGACTCAACTCCCAGTTACGTCTTGCCGCTTATCAACAACGAACGGCGCGATACTATAACAAGAAGGTTCGGCAAAGAAGGTTCATCCCGGGGGACCTAGTATTAAAAATGGTAACACAAAGCACAAAACCTAAGAATACTGGTCCCTTAGGCCCAACTTGGGAAGGACCCTACCGCATAAGAGAGGCGCTGCGACCCGGCACATACGTCTTAGAAAGCCTCGACGGCAGAAAAGTTCAACACCCGTGGAACGCCGAGCAGCTAAAAATATACTATCAATAGTGTATGAAGTTGTTTTACGCATTCTATGTTTGTACATTCTTTACAAATGAAATAAATTGATGTGTTTTGCAGCATGAGATAGATTGACCCCATAATGACGTGTTTGCTTGAATGAAAACTCAAGGGTGTATTTAACCAACACGGGGGAAAATAAAGGCGCGACACTTAGTGAAATTCCAAGGAATTTCCTAAGACGGCGCGACCCTAAGGGGTGACTTCGACGTAAATCCTCCAAGGAGGAAAGTGAAATTCCAAGGAATTTCCTAAAAACGGCGACACTTAGTCCAAGGAGGAAAGACGCAACACTTAGTGAAATTCCAAGGAATTTCCTAAAAAAGATTTAACACTTAGTGAAATTCCCTAAGACGGGTGACTTCTAAGGGGTGACTTCGACGTCAGAATCCTCCAAGGAGGAAAGACACAACACTTAGTGAAATTTCCCTAAAAACTAAAGAGGGAGGAAAGACCAACAATTTCCTAAAAACGGCGACCCTGGTAAATTTCCAAGGAGGAAAGAATTTAGTGAAATTCCAAGACAAAAACTATCCTATAATGAGACTCGACGTCAAGACCTCCAAAGAAGAAAGACAACACTTAGCAAAATTCCAAGGAATTTCCTAAGACAACTATCCTATAGAATGAGCTCTTTCCTACGTCAAGACCTCCAAAGAAGAAAAAAGACAACACTTAGCAAATTCGAGGAATTTTCTAAGGAAACGAAAGAAAATAACGGACGATCAATAATCAAGGTACGAAATCAAAAAACTGTTACTATTAAATAAAAATATGTAATAATACAAAATAAATTGTCTGGGAGCAAATGAAGTTAATTACAAAAAAAAAAAAAAAAAACAAACAAAAGAAGGATCAAAAGGCGGAAAAATAGCCCCTCAAGCCTCGTCGCCACCCTCGTCATCACCGGCTGCTGGCTCATTGTCGCCTGCCGCAGCAGGAAGCATCTCTTCATCGGCGGCCGGAGTAGAGGAGTTGTATAGAAAGCTCAAAATCCCACTCAGGACGCTCTTTCTTGATCAAATCAACGATTTGATCACCCGCCGACATGAAGTCTTTGTTGCGGATATCAAGAAACTCCTGAGAGACCTTGAACTCCTCAAGCATCTCCGTCCGTCGAGCATTAAAAGCGGCTTCAGCCGCAGCCTCCGCCTCCAGCTTCCCCTCGGCTCTGCCCTCGCGGTATCGATTTTCGACGTCGACAAGAGCCGCGGCCAGCTTTTTTTCGGACGACTCGATTCTGCGGGTGAGGTTTTCTGTCTTGGTCTTTAACTTGGCAAACTCACCCTCCGGACTTAGCAACCGGGCGCTGCCAAATTCCTCTCATCACATGCCTCGTCCCTCTTTTATTGGCCTCATCGATAAGGGACTTGACTCGGCCTCCGACCCGTTCATTGTCTCACAGCGCTCCTCAACCTTGACAAGGTCAAAAAGGTTGAGGAGAGAGAGGACCAGGCTCTGAAAAAATCACCAAGAGTTAGGACAGAGCGCCAAATAATCTACTTTCAAAAAAAAATGTGTGCATACTTACATGGATTTGAAAGGAAATCTGCTTCCTCTGCCAATCGACCATGGTGGACTGGGAGGCAGCGACCCAGTGTGGCTCCAGGCAGGACTCATATAGCGCCTGGAAGACGAGGGAGAAACGGGGAGGAAGTTTGAGCATCGCCTCAACCTCGGCGTCTGAAAGGTCTGAAACCTGAAAGTTCCCATCCAGGACCTTCCCCCCGGGAATCATTATACGTTCCCTTGGGCCCGGGGTGATGGGAACGTCTGGGATAGGTACCGCCGGCGTCCATCCCTTCCCAGTCGACGCAGCAACGTCCACCGAGGCTTCGGTGCGTTGCCTCTTCCTGCTCTTGCCCTTCTTCCCTTTTGAGGCAGGGCGGGACGAGCTGGCCACCTCCTTCCCCTTGACCGAAGATTGGTGGCTCGGCGGGGGCTGCGCGGCGGGTGGCGCCTGTTCTCTCGGCGCCTGTTCCCCCGACGCCTGTTCCCTCGGCGCCTGCCGAGGGCTTGGCGTCGGCCGCGGGGCCCCGGGGAGTTGGATCCTAAGAGACGCCATCTCTGACGACGAGGAGAAGAAGATATTAAAAAAAAAAAAAAGGGGCGAGAAGAGGGTGGCGTCGAGAGAAGGAGTTACATTCGTCGTTAAGATAAAAATATTCGCGGACGGCGTCTAAGTCTGAGGGGTCGGGGAGATCGAGGATCAATCCGGATGCTCGGAGGTTTTCCTCGGTAAGGAGGTTTCCAATTTGGCGAGCCTCCGAAGGAAGAGAGAAAGCTGCCTCGACCCTCTCTAAGCTATTGGCCGAGAACTTCGGCCGGTCGTGGTTAACTACACAATGGAAGGCGCGTCGTCAGAACGAGATAGAAAAGAAGGATAAGTCACTTTAAAACACAATCTACAAACTTACTCATCTCCCCAAACGACGACTGAATCAGCCTTCGGTGAGGACGGCGGTCATTGGGGTGGAAGTTGAATGGCCCCCGAATCATGAAGAACATGGGCTTCCACCCATGAGACGACGAGGGGGCGCCCAAAATAAGCTTCCCAAGTCGCGGCTGGGCTCTCCCATGACCGCTCAAGAAATACCACCCATCGCACTTAGCGACGTGGCATAACTTGTACATAAAACAGAACTCCTCTAATGGGAGTTCCATATCGAACTTCTGGTGCCACAGGACCCAGGCCCCTGCGAAACAGTACCAGAAGTTCGGCGCCAGCTGGGCAGGGGAGATGCCATAGAAATGGCAATACTCCTTGACGAAGGGATGAATCGGAAGAGTCATCCCCGCCGTTACCGCCCTCGTATAAACTGGAAGGTACCCAGTCGGCGGCATGCTGGTCCTGAAATGTTTATCCGGGAGGAGGTACTCGAACCACCTCCCGTCGATACCTCCTTCCTTCACAGCCCGGATAATGTCCTTATTCCGGACCCTCGACGGTACGTCGTCAGCTGTGAAGGAAGGTCTATCCGGATCGCCACCATAGCGCCGCCAGGGGGCGCCATCGCAGCAGCCCACCCCGCTAACACTGGCCCCGTAAAGGGATCGCGATCCTCGGTCCACCGCCTCGATCTGGCAAACTACGCTCCTAAAGTCGCCACTGCCTCGAATCTTCCCCGACGCCTTCAATATAACTAGGAAAGAACCGACACTAGATTTACGGCGAGGAGCTTCAAAAATCTCCACCACCGGGGAGGGTCGAGCGAACAACGGAAGAGGAATCCTCTCGACTGCTAGGGTTTTGAGCCATTGTTCTGACAAATAAAGGACAAAAAGCTAAGTTAAAACCCTAACGTCGAGAGGAATAAACGACGACTGCTCTAAACGTCGATCATCCATGGCATAAACGGAGACGACGAGTGTTCGTGGGAACCACGGGTTTCCAGAACCCAGAAACTAAAGGCAAAATCCAACAAACAGACAACTACGCATACGTAAAAACCAGGTTATCCAGTGGGACAGAAAGGTAAGTTTTCCTAAACTAAGCGAAATTCCCATTTTCGATGTACATATATTTTCACGTTCCAGATATACAAAGAACAAATTTTGTGAGTAAAAGCCGAACGAACGAAGGTCTCGTGAACTCACCGGAGAATGAAGTGGAAATGGATCTGTGACGAAGTACACCGAGAAGGATGGGAAGAGCAACGTCGGAAGTCCGGCAAGAGAAGCTCTGGTACAGTGCAAGGATTTCAACGGAAGAACAACGAGAGTTTCGAGTTCGAAGTTTTGAAAGTTCAAAAAAAATGGTTCCCGAAATTTCAAAGGGATATTTATAGGCAAAATCTGTCCTCGACCTCCAACCGTTGGATGAAGATTTCAAAATCCCACGGTCAGGGATTTCCGCGCAGATCTAGCGGTCAAAAATTGGGCGGGAAATCGAAAGGACGCAGATCTAACGGTCAAGAGTTGACCCCTCGAAGAACGGATGCCATCATTAAAGTCAGAATAATCGACGCGACGGTTGCGTTCCCGAACCTACCGAGCACTCATTGCGAAAAGAGGTTCGGGGACGGTTTTCCACACCCGAAGCACAGAAGGAGAGAACCGAGCCTAGAGGTCGAGGCCACCAAAGAGGAACCCTCGACCTGGGGGGTAGCTGTTGTGTGGGAAAATGTGACAAAAACGTGGACCACCGAAATCACGACACGTGGCGACATGCGCTCCCTACCAGATGCGTAACCCTCGACGCCTCGATATCTCAAAATCAGCCGACGCGCCCAAAGCCAACGTCCAAACCAAAGCGATGACCCCATGTGGCGTCGACGGAACCAAAAGGTCCTAATTAAGGCACCAAGGTCCCTCGACTGCAGAAGGGGCGCTCAAAGAGAACAAAAGAGGCTCGGGTGGGGCTGGCGACGAGAGAATCTTCACGTCGAGGCAAGGTTGGTTGCTTGTAAAAGAAGAAGACTGCTGACAGCATTAATTGCAAAATTACAAACCGCCACAGGGGACACAAAAGCATTACGGAGACTCACAGAGCCGTAATCGGAGACTAATCAGAAGAGTGAACAGTGCTGATTAGTGGGCTATTGGGCTGTCACTGGGCCTAAAAAGGAGAGGCACTTGAGTGCCTAAGCCTACGGAGGAAAACCCCTTGTGAAGGCAGCATTCGGCTATATAAGGAGAGTCACCCCCAATTGTGAAGGGGTCGAAAAACTTAGAGAAGAAGAGAACCATCAAGTATACATTCTGTAAATTGTAAACTCTCTAAAAGATATACAAAACACAGTGGATGTAGCTCTGATTTTATAGAGTGAACCACTATAAAATTTCTCTTGTGTCTTTACATTCAGTAAAAGAAAACACTAATTCCTCATAGAAACTGAATAACCGGCCGGTGAACCAAAGGGTGACCAGAGGTATCCTGGCTGGTTTATTGTTGACGAAATTCTACCGTCAACAATAAATAATTATTTAAAAGCTTTAGATGTCACTCGAAAAGTGATGTCTAAGGGGTGTAGCTAAAGTGCCATTTTAGATGTTTTCATTTGAAAGTTATGCTTAAACCCCGACATCTTTCACCTCCTGCTTGTAGTGTAAGTGTGTGTTGCTCTCAAGAATGAAATAGCCTAGACGTAGCCTATTATTCTAAGATTAGGAAAGTTGATTGGAAAAAAAAAATGACACCCACGTAAGAAGAGAATTATCCTGCTAATTAGAAAATAATTTGACGAAAATAAATACTGGCATTTACTTTCTGATTAAAAGAAAGAAATAAATGAAGCAACCCCCTCCTCTTTTCAACCTAGCTAAAAGCACAGTCTAATGAAGAGATATTTTAAAAAACGAGAATGATAAACTGATTTTTTGTAATATTATCTTTTTTGATCAAATACATAGTATGTATATATATATATATATATATATATATATATATATATGACCAGAATCCCTAAGTAGCTCCCCTAAATAGCTCCCTAGAAATTTGTCTATACAATCTTTATGATCTGTATACACCTATACAATCTTCTATACAAGATAATAAAATCAATTACAAAATCGTTGACTATCTCAACACTCCCCCTCAAGTTGGTGCATAGATGTCACATATGCCCAACTTGTCTAAAAACTTTGAGAACACTCAATTGGATACCCCTTTGATAAGGATATTAGCTAACTGATCTTCTGATCGAATCTTTGGTAATTCCACAATTTTTTCATCTAGTTTCTCCTTAATGAAGAACCTATCTACCTCGACATGCTTTGTACGGTCATGTTGAACTGGATTATAGGCTATATCACATGCTGCTTTGTTGTCACAGTATAGCTAAATTGGTTGCTTTAGGTGATATCCTAGGTCCTGTAAGAGAAATTTCAACCACAGTGCTTCACAAATTCCTAAGGCCATTCTTCTATACTGAGCTTCTGTTGGGAATAGTATCCTAAAAGCATGAGATGTAAAAGGATATTTATTATTTATTTAATAAAAGAGTTTATTCATCATTTTATGTGCATATATTTATGAATATTTTATGAATATCAAATAAAACTCGTTGATTATTTATGTAACCTTAAACATGGTATATAAGTGTTATATACGAGAGGATAATGTTTAAGGATAATAATCAAAAGTAATTGTTCATAATGAATTTAATTAAAGTTCAGAATCTTTAATTAAAACATTATTAATACATGTCATTCCCATCAGAATGGAACAGTGTTATCCGCACTGTTAATATGGCGAGATATTGAATGAGTGTATTTCGCATAATGAGATTATGTGGAACATGGACGCAGACACAATATGAATTTCTAATAATTTCCGTTAAACGTAGAAATTCTAATTGAGTCTACCGATGGTCATATATAGGATGATCTTAATCATGAGTTCTTAACAAACTCCTATTTATGGATTTATGTCTTTTGATTTACTCGGTACGGATTTCGAGACCCTGAATCCTATTCCTTGTATTTTGGAGACATAATAAAATAGGTAGTTGAGAATGTTATTATACGAGATGGAATCCATTCCTTCTTGAGAAAGAAGTAGATAAATAATTTTCTTGAGTGTTA